>JAQIUQ010000416.1:0-97094 GCA_030378365.1 Hybognathus amarus
AATAAAGAGTGTTACTGCAATTGCTTCCTGGTCTCTTAAGTGATCATGACAGAACGATCTGACCCAGAAATGGAAGCAGCAGGAGAGACACCGTCTGCACTGGAGGATTTCGTCCAACACAGCATAAGGAGAATGGACTCTCACGAAAGAAACATCAGTGACACGGGTCGTGCGATTCAAGCTTTGGTAACGCAGGTGTCCGAGCTCACTCAGCAGATCCAACTCCTTCGTGCTCCCACTGCGCCGCCCACACCAGCCGTTCCCCCACACCACCGGACTTCGGCCCGTCGGTTGAGCCACGCCTACCGGTTCCGGAGCCCTATGCGGGTGAGTCTGGATTCTGTAGAGCATTTTTGACAAGGTGTTCCATGCATTTTGCCCTGCAGCCCAGAACGTTCCAGAGTGAGCAATCGAGGGTGGCTTTCGTCATCACCCTTCTGACGGGGAGAGCGGCGCTATGGGGGACGGCGGTGTGGGAGAATCAAGATCCGTGCTGCGCCTCGTTCCAAGACCTCTCCGCAGAGATGAGACGCGTGTTCGACAGAGCCGTTGCGGGGAGAGAGGCTGCCAGGGTGCTGGCCGACCTGCGCCAGGGGGAGAGGTCGGTCTCGGACTTCTCCATCGAGTTCCGAACCCTGGCGGCCGAATGTCATTGGAACGAGGAGGCGCAGTGGGACATGTTCCTGCATGGGTTGGCTGACCGCCGTCCAACGTGAGATCTACGCCCTGGACCTACCCACGTCACTGAATGGACTGATTGAGTTGGCTTTACGAGTGGATGCGCGACTTTCTCGAGTCGGGGGCCGAGCGGCGTCTAATCGTTCCCCTGAGAGGGTTTGAGAGGCAAGGGTCCAGCGGCAGAGACGTGGTCAGCCCCGTCTTCGATCACGAACCCATGCAGGTGGGTCGAGCTCGGCTTTCCCGGGAGGAGAGGGAGAGGCGGAGGTCCCAGGGCCTTTGCCTGTATTGTGGAGGTTCGGGACACTTTGCTTACAACTGCCCGGTAAAAGGCCAAGCCCGATAGTAAATTTGAGGCTACTATCGGGTGGGATCTCCGCGAGAAGACCTCATCCACATCTACACTCCTCCCGGTAAGACTGAGATGGTCTACTCACCAGCACAACTGCAATGCACTTCTGGACTCTGGGGCTGAAGGTAATTTCATGGACAGCACTTTTGCACACAGATTTCAGATTCCACTCAGACCCCTCACTCAGAACATTGCGGTACATGCACTTAACGGTCAAGAACTCCCCACCATCTCATTCACCACCGAAGATATCACCCTCATCACTTCCGGCAATCACACTGAGACTATTTCTTTTTACATCCTGGATTCACCGTTGGCACCTGTCGTTCTTGGTCACCCCTGGCTCCTTCATCACAACCCCCGAGTGGACTGGCAGCACAAGGCTATTCTGGAGTGGAGCAAGGAATGTCATAAGTCCTGTCTTTTGTCTGCATGTCCGTCTGTGCCTGTTCTTGTGTTTCAGGAGGAGGCGGGGGATCTGTCTAACGTGCCCGAGGAGTACCACGACCTGAAGGAAGTGTTCAGTAAGTCTAGGGCTGCTTCTCTCCCTCCTCATCGTCCCTATGACTGTGCTATAGACTTAATGCCAGGTAAGTCTCCGCCTAAAGGCAAGTTATATTCACTTTCAGTTCCAGAAAGGGAGGTCATGGAGAAATATATTTCTGATTCTCTAGCAGCCAAATTCATCCGTCCTTCCTCTTCTCCTGCGGGGGCGGGGTTCTTTTTCGTGGGGAAGAAGGACGGTTCTTTGCGACCTTGTATTGATTACCGAGGGTTGAACAACATCACGGTAAAGAATACTTATCCTTTGCCGTTGATGTCTTCAGCCTTCGAGAGGTTGCAGGGAGCCTCCATCTTCACGAAGTTGGACTTACGTAATGCATATCATTTGGTCCGCATCAGGGAGGGGGATGAATGGAAGACTGCATTTAATACCCCCAGGGGACATTTTGAATATTTGGTCATGCCTTCGGGCTGTCCAACTCCCCAGCAGTCTTCCAGGCACTTGTCAATGATGTGTTGCGAGACATGATCGATCAATTCATATATGTTTACCTGGATGACATATTGATATTTTCCTCGTCTCTCCAGGAGCATGTGCAACACGTACGGCAAGTGCTTCAGAGGTTGCTAGAGAATGGGCTTTTTGTCAAGGCGGAGAAATGCGATTTTCATGCACAGTCTGTTCCTTTTCTAGGACACATCGTGTCGTCTGAGGGAATGCGGGTGGACCCTGACAAGGTTAAGGCTGTGGTAGAATGGCCTAGCCCAGATTCCCGTAAGGCCCTACAGAGGTTTCTGGGTTTTGCCAATTTCTATCGGCGGTTCATTCGCAACTACAGCCAACTAGCCTCGCCTCTGACTGCCTTGACCTCCCCCAGAACGCCGTTCAGGTGGTCAGATACAGCCGAGGCTGTGTTTGCCAACCTCAAGAGCCGCTTCGTTTCAGCTCCCATCCTCGTTGCCCCTGATTATTCACGGCAGTTCGTGGTGGAGGTCGACGCGTCAGAGGTGGGGGTAGGTGCAGTTCTGTCCCAGCGATCTCCCACAGACGACAAGATGCATCCTTGCGCGTTTTTTCTCATCGTTTATCCCCAGCCGAACGCAATTACGACATTGGTAACAGAGAGTTGTTGGCAGTCAAGTTAGCGTTGGAAGAATGGCGACATTGGTTAGAGGGTTCGAGGGTACCCTTTATAGTCTGGACCGATCACAAGAATTTGGAGTACATCAAAACAGCTAAAAGACTCAACTCTAGGCAGGCTCGGTGGGCACTTTTTTCGGTCGTTTTGATTTTTCTCTCTCGTACCGCCCGGGTTCCAAAAACATCAAACCCGACTCATTATCTCGCATTTTTGATTTTTCCGAACGCCCGTCTACTCCCGAGTGCATTTTACCGGAGAGTCTATTTGTCTCCACACTCGTATGGGAGATCGAATTGGAAAGTCAAGAAGGCTTTAGAAGGGGTAACGCCTCCGCCCCCATGCCCACCGAATCATTTATTTGTGCCAGAGCGGTTAAGATCAGACGTCATCCGGTGGGGTCATTGTTCCAACATAGCTTGTCATCCAGGAGTTAACCGTACTAACTTTTTAGTCAAGCAACGATTCTGGTGGCCACGTATGGCTCGTGACATTCACAGTTTTGTTTTGGCTTGCTCGGTCTGTGCCACTGGTAAGACTTCCAATCGACCCCCAGATGGGCTCCTCCAACCGCTGCCAGTCCCTTCGAGACCCTGGTCCCATATCGCTCTAGATTTTATCACCGCCCTCCCACCCTCTCAGGGTAACACTGTAGTTTTGACAGTGGTGGACCGGTTCTCGAAGGCGGCTCACTTTATCCCCTTACCCAAATTACCTTCAGCTAAGGAGACAGCGTTGACAGTCGTAGACCACGTCTTTCGGTTACATGGCCTCCCGACGGACGTGGTCTCTGACAGAGGACCCCAGTTTGTGTCCAAATTTTGGAGAGAATTTTGTAAATTACTGGGGGCGACGGTTAGTCTGTCTTCAGGGTTTCACCCTCAGAGCAATGGCCAGACAGAGAGAGCCAACCAAGATCTGGAAAGAGTGTTACGATGTTTGGTATCCAAGAATCCTTCCTCGTGGAGCCAACATCTCTCAATGGTGGAGTACGCCCACAATACCTTACCAGTGTCGGCCACGGGCCTATCTCCGTTTGAGTGTAGTGTAGGGTACCAGCCACCTATTTTTCCCAGTCTGGAATCCGAAGTCGCGGTCCCCTCTGCTCACGCCTTTATCCAGAGGTGTCACCGCACTTGGACTAGAGCCCGTGAGACTTTACTCCAAGTGGGGGCGCGCACCAAGGCTAAGGCCGATCGCCACCGGTCGAAGCCTCCCGTATACGTCGTCGGTCAAAAAGTGTGGCTTTCTACCAGGAACATTCCTCTCCGCTCCGTCTCGAATAAGCTCGCTCCTAAATTCATTGGCCCGTTCACTGTCACCAAATCCATTAGTCCGGTGGCAGTCCGCCTTAATCTACCTCCTGCGTACAGGAGAATTCACCCCGTATTCCATGTTTCCAAAATCAAGCCCGTGTTTCGTTCTCGCCTTAATCCGCCAGTCCCGGTTCCCCCCCGCCGCGTCTCGTAGATGGGGATACCACCTATTCGGTAAATCGGATTCTGGATTCTAGGCGGAGGGGGCGTGGATTCCAGTACTTGGTGGACTGGGAAGGTTACGGTCCGGAGGAGAGAAGTTGGGTACCTGCCAGAGACATTCTGGATCACTCCTTGATCGATGATTACAATCGACAGGAGCTCTGACAGGAGCTCTGAGAACGCCAGGAGGCGTTCTTAGGAGAGGGGTACTGTCACGGTATACAGATCTAATGCCTTCTTCTTGTCTCGTGTTTGTGTTGTGGTATGAAAGCACGTGCGTTGTGGGCGTGAATGTTGTCATTCCTTGATCCGCTCCAGCTGATCATCATCAATCATCACCAGCTGCAGCTCATCCCCACACTGCTTAAATACTCACCTCACTCTCATTTCCTTGTCAGATCGTTGTTTGATGTTCGGGTGTTGGTCGTCGTGTCTGCGTTTCCTGGTTCCCTGTTCTCCGTTCCTGTGGATGTTCGTCGCGGTGCTGGATTGTTTCGTCTCGTCTTCACGCTTCACGTCACGAGGATTCACCGCACCTGCACGCCACGAGGATTCATCCCACCACACCCTGATCATCTCAGTCCCTGCGTTGCCTGTCCACACCCGTGTCATTATCCTGTGTTTGTCTCAATAAAGAGTGTTACTGCAATTGCTTCCTGGTCTCTTAAGTGATCATGACAGTGTAGAGATGATAAAATCGGTGTAATATGATCGTATTTTCTTGACCTAGTAAGAACTCTAGCAGCTGCATTTTGGACTAACTGTAGCTTGTTTATTAAGGATGCAGGACAACCGGCTAATAAAGCATTACAGTAATCTAGTCTCGAGGTCATAAATGCATAAACTAACTTTTCTGCATCAGAAACAGATAGCATGTTACGTAGCTTAGCAATGTTTCTAAGGTGGAAAAAGGCTGTTCTTGTAACATATGAAATATGATTTTCGAAAGACAAGTTGCGGTCTAGTATAACACCCAGGTCTTTTACTGTAGTGGATAAAGTAAAGGGACATCCATCTATATTAAAGTTGTATTGTAGGAGGTTTTGTGAGTAGTTTTTTGGACCAATAAGTAATACTTCCGTCTTATACTGAATTTAATAGCAGAAAATTACGCATCATCCAGCATTTTATATCTTTGAGACACTCTGTCAATTTAGATGAGTTAGTGTTTTCGTCTGGTCTTGATGAAATATATAGTTGATTGTCATCAGCATAACAGTGGAAATTAATTCCATGTTTTCTTATAATATTACCAAGTGGCAGCATATATATTGAGAATAGCAGAGGGCCTAAAACTGATCCTTGCAGTACTCCATAGTCTACTGGCGTTATCTTTGATTTTTCCCCATTTAAACAGACAAAATGAGAACGGTCCGATAAGTACGATCTAAACCAGCTTAATGCCTGTCCCTGAACACCAGTGTAGTTTTGTAGTCGATCCAAGAGTATTTTATGATCTATAGTGTCGAACGCAGCGCTAAGATCAAGTAGGACTAGTATTGAGATACAGCCTTGGTCAGAAGCTAAAAGTAAATCATTTGTAATTTTAACTAGCGCAGTTTCTGTACTATGATGCGGTCTGAATCCTGACTGGAATTTTTCATAGATATCATTTTCTTGCAAGAAAGAGCACAATTGAGCGGACACAACTTTTTCTAGTATTTTTGACATAAATGGAAGATTTGAAATGGGTCTGTAATTTGCTAAGTTATTTGGATCTAATTGCGGTTTCTTAATGAGAGGTTTTATTACTGCCAGCTTGAATATTTTTGGAACATGACCTAAAGATAAAGACGAGTTAATAATATTGAGGAGAGGCTCTTCCACTACAGGTAACACTTCTTTCAGTAGTTTAGTGGGTATTGGATCTAATAAACATGTTGTTGGTTTAGATGCAATGATAAGTTTATTTAGCTCTTCCTGTCCTATCGTTGTAAAGCGGTGTAGTTGTTCTAGAGGGACCATAATTGAGGCTGAATCATAAGAAACCATAGAGGATTGTACATTTATAATTGTGTTTTGGATGCTTTCTATTTTCTCATTGAAGTAATTCATAAAATCATTACTGCTAAACTGTAACGGTATATTTTGCTCTGGCGATGTCTGTTTATTTGTTAGTCTAGCCACGGTGTTAAATAAAAACCTTGGATTATTTTGGTTATCTTCTATTAGTTTGCGGAGATGCTCAGCCCTGGCTATTTTTAGAGCCTTTTTATAACGTGACATACTGTCTTTCCACGCGATTCTGAAGACCTCTAAATTAGTTTGTCTCCATTTACGCTCTAAGATACGAGTTTCTCTCTTGATAGCATGCGTAGCACTGTTGTACCAGGGTGCTTTAGTTTTCTCTCTAACCTTTTTTAATCTAATTGGTGCAACAATATCTAATGTACTAGAGAAAATGGTGCTCAAACTGCTAGTCATTTCCTCTAATTCATCTGTTTGTTTGGGTTCACTGAGCAGCTTAGATAGATCAGGTAAGCTATTTGAGAATCTATCTATAGTGGTTGGAAGGATTGTTCTGCCTGGTCTATAACGTGGCGCAACATGACATATTTCAGCAGTACGTATTATGCAAGTCACCATGTAATGATCAGTGACATCATCGCTTTGCGGTATAATATCTATATTAGTTGGATCAGTTCCATATGATATAATTAAATCTAGTGTATGATTTAGACGATGAGTGGGACCACTGATGTTTTGTTTGACCCCAAAGGAGTTTAATAAGTCTGTAAACGCAGCCCCTAAAGCATCATTTGTATTATCTACGTGTATATTAAAATCTCCAACAATTATTGCTTTATCGACATTCACCAATAGATCCGAGAGAAAGTCTGCAAACTCTTTTAGGAATTCAGCATATGGCCCTGGAGGTCTATATACAGTAGCCAAGGCTAGAGATAATATGGATTTCTTTCTTACATCTAAGAGCGTAACATTTAGCACAAGTACTTCAAATGAATTAAACCTGTGACCTGTTTTCTGAGTAACATTAAAAATATCTTTATAGATTGTTGCAACACCGCCGCCACGGCCGATCAGACGAGGCTCATAGCTTATAACAGTATCCTGGTGGGCTAGACTCATTTAGACCGAAATACTCATTTGGTTTAAGCCAGGTTTCAGTAAGGCACAGAACATCAAAATTATTATCTGTGACCATTTCATTTACAATAACTGCCTTAGGTGTGAGCGATCTAATGTTTAGAAGACCTAGCTTTAAGAATTGTTTTTGTTCACTGATATTTAGATTTTCTGGTTTAATTACAATAAGATTTTTGCTAGATCCTGCACTAGATTTATTGTTTGGCTTCACTAAACGAGGAATAGACACAGTTTCTATATAACGCTCCACACTATGCATATTAGTTAAGTTAGGACAACAGAGGCTATGATTTGGACTTTGACTTACCAGTCATCTGGTGCGTAATGTCTCGGAGATGTTGTCCGACAGAACACCCGCTCCGATTCTGCTGGGGTGGAGTCCGTCTGCCCGGTACAGCCTGGGTCGCTCCCAAAACAGATGCCAATTATTTACAAAGAGCAGTTTCTGTTCATTACACATTAACATTAACCATTCATTAAATGCAAATAGTCTACTGAACCTTTCCTGTCCTTGTCTGTATGTGGGAAGCGGTGCGTACCCGATGATCATTGCTTTAGGCGCTGTGGTGCATACCGTCTCGATCAGGCTCCTGTAGTCCTTCTTCAGAACCACGGTCTGCCGCAGCCTTATGTCGTTAGCTCCCGCTTCTAGCACAACAGCTCCGATGCGGTTGTCACCGCTCACGATCTCGGGAACCTGAGCGGCGATATCAAGAACACGGGCACCAGGGAAGCAGTGAGTGTGCACCTTACCTTTGCTACCCGAGAGCGCGGACATGACGGACCATGGATGTGCCGATGATCACGTAACTCGGAGTGACTACGAAAGGGAACGTCTCGGTTACTAGTGTAACCCTCGTTCCCTGAGTAGGGAACGGAGACGTTACGTCTCCTTGCCACTTTTTGCTGTACCGCTGGGTGACGCCTGAGTTCAGTCTCGGCTCCTCAGCGAAGACATACTGCGGTTGCGTTCACTTCCTCCTTTTATACCCACGCGGTGGGGCGGAGTACGCTATGCAGATTCCGCAGCCCAAGGCATTTTCATGCCATTGGCTTGTTGTTAAATACTCGAAGAGGATTGGCTTTCTATGCGAAACCCTCATTCTCCATCACTCCTGACGTAACGTCTCCGTTCCCTACTCAGGGAACGAGGGTTACACTAGTAACCGAGAACGATTTTCACAACTCTGCAATTAAAAAATGGAAATGGTCAACTGAAAGTAAAGGTTGATACAGGTGCCAAGTGTAACGTGATATCAAAACGAATGCTGAAAGGTTTGAAACACACCATCCCCACCAACATAGCAGAGAAAGTCAATCTGGTGGCTTATGGAGGGGAGACGAATCGACACTGAGGGAACAACAGTGTTGCAGTGTATCCGTGGGGACTTAAAATTTCATGTAGTGGATCGTGATGTAAAACCCCTCCTCGGTCTGCGGGATAGCATCGCTATGGGACTCATCCAATTGGGACCTGATGTACACATGCTGCATCATGAGGCACCGGAGGTACGTGAATACAGTGATCTTTTTGATTGTGATGTCATTGGCAGCCTGCCAGTTGTATATCATATTGTAGTCTGTGCACCCCGGAAATACCAATAGCTATGAAAGAACAAGTAAAAGCAGAACTGAATCACATGACTGAGCTGGGTGTGATAACACCCGTAACCGAGGCAACGGAGTGGGTATCAGCCATGGTGGCAGCAAAAAAAAGATGGGTCTGTAAGGATTTGCATAGACCCAGTCCATCTTAACAAAGCCCTCCTCAGACCACGGCACCCACTAAAAACTATTGAACAGATAATCGCAGATATGCCTGGTGCTAAAGTGTTTACTATTCTGGATGCTAAATGCGGGTTCTGGCAGATCCCTCTTGATGAAGCTTCATCCAAATTAACCACATTTATGTCACCGTTTGGCCGTTACAGGTTCTTGAGGATGCCATATGGAATCTCAACAGGCAGTGAGGTCTTTCAAAGATCAATGGAGCAACTGTTTGCTGGAGAGCCTTGTGAAATTGTAGTTGACGACATTCTCATCTGGGGCCGCACGCATGAGGAACATGATGATCGGTTGCAACGGGTACTGAACAAAATTCGTGCCATTAACATGAAACTTAACCCGGACAAATGCAGATTCAGAATCGATTCTGTCCAGTATGTGGGTCACCTTTTGCCTGCTGAGGGTGTCAAACCTGACCCTGACAAAACTAAAGCGGTATGTGACATGCCAACATCTCAAGGAAAACAAGCTCTGCAGATGCTCAGCCATGCTCAGATTCCATATGGCATCCCCTGCTGTGCAAAAAGATGTCACATCCCAACAACTTTCTGACATGATTAGAAACGGCTGGCCAGCCACCTCAAAAGAACTTTCATATTCCTTGCGTCCCTTCTTCTCAATGAGAGATGAGCTGACCATTCAGGATGACTTGCTGCTTCGTGGGGAGAGATTGATTATCCCACCCGCACTGCAGAAATTTTATGTAAGCCAGTTACATCAGGGCCATCCTGATACCACAGCAACAAAGCGCAGGGCTAAGGAACTTATGTATTGGCCATCGATATACACTGATATTGATGTTGAACTCTCTCGTTGCGCACCCTGCAATGCTCTCAAACCTCATCAGACGGAAGAACCCCTGCAGCTCCATGAAATCCCGGATCTTCCCTGGTCCTTCACAGCTGCTGACCTTTTTGATTGGCATGGAAAAAAAACATCTAGTCCTTGAGGATTCATTCTCTGGCTGGTTTGAGCTGGATTACCTCCCGGACATGAGAAGCATCACAGTTATTGCAAAGCTGAAAAGACATTTTGCAGTACACGGTGTCCCGCAAACTTTAATGACTGATAATGGTACTCAGTTTGTGTGCAAAGAATTTGAAGATTTTTCACGCACATGGGACTTCAAACATATTCGCAGCAGCCCTCACTATCCCCAATCCAATGGACTGGCTGAGCGTGCTGTTCGATCTGCCAAGCATCTCCTGGAAAAATGCTATCGCGATCATACTGACAAACGTGCTGCACTTCTCCATGTTCGTAATATTCCCCGAGATGGCTCACCATCCCCTGCTCAACGCATGCTTTCCAGACAAACAAGGACCTTCCTCCCTTTGACCAAGGCAATGCTTCAGCCTGTTGTTTACACAAATGTAAAGGACGCCATTACACAACAAAGACTGAGGGGAAAAGACTATTATGACAGAAATGCTTATCAGCTCACTGCACTGAAGCCAGGGCAAACTGTCAGAATGCAGACAACGCGTGGTTTTGACAGGCTAGCAATTGTGAATTCCCCTGCCCAACAACCAAATAGTTACATTGTGACATCACAAGGTGTCAAGTACATCAGGAACAGACGGCATCTACTTCATGTCTCTGAACCTCTTTCAGCTGACTGTGAGGATGATCTCCCAGTGGTGACTAATGCTGAGACGCTCGCAACACCATCCAATGCTAAGGGGCCCATGCAGCAACCACACTCTCCCAAAGTGGATTGTGACACTAACACAGAGGGCAAACACTCAGTGGTGACTCGTTCTGGAAGAGTCAGTCGTCCTAACCAATGTTACAAAGACTATGTTATGACCTGATTGAAAAGTGCTGTCATTATTTCAGTTCTTTATGCCTGTGCGAGTATTATATCTGATTTTGTGTGGTTAGATGTTTTGCTTATTGCATACGTTTTACCATCCATGTTATATGGTTGGTTATAATTTTTTGTTGTTCCTTTCTCTGCAATTTCTTCTGGTCTTCTACTAAAAGAGGGGGATGTAGAGTTGTATGTGTATGTTCCCTTAAGATCAGCCCCGCCCCCATAACGTGTAACAGAGATCACGGAGGTAGAGACGGCAGTTCAATAAACTAAGAGTACAGAGTAAGACGGTCTTTTGTGTTTCTGCCTATCAAACGCTACACTGTTGAACGACAAAAACAATCACCAGATGGGAAAATGATATTTTACAAAAACTGTAAATGCACCACAACGCACCGTCCGTCTGTTGTTCTTCAGACAATGGCATCCCGCTGTTGGACCTTTTAGTCTACAGTGAAATACAGTCTCAATTTACACTGTTTGGCTAGCATTTTAACCATGTTTAATCCAGCTACTAATTAACGGCCAGTGTTGTGCCTGAACGCGTTCATATTTAGGTCTGGAAAATGACTCTAGCGGCAGCGTGCGTCAAACACATGTTCCACGACAACATTAGGCTGCCCACAGATGCGCCTGCCTAATAATCGGCTTGATATACTTGGATATTAGCCGATGCCGATTATGTTAAAAAATGCCAAAAATCGGCTGATTAATCGGCCGACCGATTAATCGGTCTACCTCTAGTTGGGGATATTTAATATTCAACAATATTATTGATCTGTTATTGTACTACTTTCATGTTATCACTGTGAAGCTGATTTGATGCAATCTGTATTGTGAAAAGAGCTATATAAATAAATGTGACTTGACTTCTGGAGTACACAAGTGGGTTTCCTTCATCTGCCATCAGTCCCTCTGCTCACCATCGGTGTCGCCAAACTGCTTTGTCTCCAAAATGAGCGTAAGTATGGCTCAGAGTTTACTTACAGGTTTGCACATTCTTCTGTCAAGTTTCTTTTTAACAGATCACAACCTTTGCATGGGAAGTGGCATACGCACATTTCAACATCAAGTTTAAAAATAGGTATTTTGGTTAAACATTTCTATTGTGATGAAAGTTACTATGACATGCTGTAAGCCCCTCAGAGAAAGAACACTGAAGCATGACAAGGGTCACATTTATATAAGCCACTGACTCAATCCAGTCTCTTTTTTTAGCATCACTGTTTGTGTTTCTGCTTGGGTGACCTGGTATAAACAGATATATTTTTGTGCTTGTTTAATGGAAATGTTGAAAGTCTTCACTGTAATTGCTGTGCAATTTGTGTTTATTTAGAAATAAAATTCATTTTCCTAGCCTGGTTTTAGCCTCTGATTTGAACGCTCTGTTTGAAGGGGCATGTCTGCTGTTCATAACCGGCCTCTGCTGTGATTGGCTGACATGGTTGCATATGAAATAGCTATGCCTTACATGTGAAATGCTCTTGAATAATTTTACTACAGCTATTATACGTTTTTACTATTACAGCTATCGAGATGAATGAATTGTGATATGTTTTTGAAGTATTTAGATCTATTCCCATCACATAAAATGTTGCTGTGATGAGCATTGAGCAAGCAGAGGACAGTCTGTTGATTGCGAGGATGAAGATCTTGTCATTGCAACGCAGTTTCTGCTCTCTTTAATGTTTTCACTAATGCAGACACGATCATGTAAAAACAGTAAGAGCTTCTTTGTGCAATGTAACGTGCGCCATTGAATTCATAACGAATTTGGCAAGTGTCCAGATAAACTCACGCTGATGTTTTGATATTGATATTTTAGTCACTGGCTTGACTTATGCCTGGTTCAGATTACACGTTTTTAGCCCGATTTTGGCACGATCCGTTTGACGTAGGGTGTCGTAGGGATTCGTAAACGACACCGGCGTCGAGACGCAAGATTCAATCGTATCATCTCGTATAGTGTGTCATAGTGGGAGACAATCTACGTTCGCGTCTGCGATGCTTCACGACATCACGACACAAAGACTAGCATGTTTAATTTTTGTAATGGTTGTTCATGACGGTTCCGTCACATGTATGAGGTTGACCAATAGGAGCACATCTTTTCTGTACACAACTTTCAAAAATGGCGAAAACGAAAGAGAGACTATGGTGCTAACGTTAAAACTAAAAGTAAAAATATATAAGAAAACAATAGTTTACCTCAAGTTCTCTTTGGAGGATTGACAGCCCGTACTGTCCTCTTTGAGCAGGGTTCTAAGTCTCACGCAATGGCTGTGAGACATACGCAATTCAACCAGTCCACACGCTCACACGCCACACCGTGTATCTCATGCTGAAAAGGCAATGCCGAGCAATCATTGTCCATTGTCAGGTTTTTCTGAACACAGAACAGCTAATACAACACTCACCGCTTCATCCATTGTTTACGTTCATTTCCGGAAGTCACGCACTAGTTTCGCTTTCTCTGATGACATCACGCGCCGTTAAAGACGACATGCGATGACAGGTCAGGAAGCAACGTGTAGTCTGACATTGTGTCTTGTCCACGACACGACAAGATTTTATTATTCAAAATCGCGTAATCTGACACAGTGACTATCGTAACAGACAAAAAAAGTGTAATCTGAACAGGGCATTACTGATGCATAAACCGTATTAATTGATTTTTAGAGAAAGATTACCTGTCTGAACTTGAACAACAATTACACATCAGAAAGTGTAGTGATAGCTTGATTCGAGGCCAGCTCTTGGCCCAAATTGAGGAAACAGTCGTCAGTGAAATGTTTGGAAATTTCCAGAGAAAATAAAATTAACCCATTGTTTCTTCAGAGGCTTGGATGAAGGAACAAAAAAATACTTTTGTGTTCATGTGTGTGTGACGATCACAAAAATGTTGAAATTTTATGTTAAATATATTCAAAATTATTTGTTTCATTTTGATGTTATTGTGTTATTTTGGAAAAAGAAACATTCAGAAGGGTTTTATTTTAAATTTGATTCCTTTTTAAAAAGAAAAAGTGAAAAGTGTGCAATGCTACTCCTGACCGTTAGGGGCAGAGTCGAGTGATGGGTGTAAAGCTGTGCGAGTCGTGAGTTTCTCATTACTCCAGAGAGCTTGAACTGACACGACTGTCTCCTCGTTTCAGGTGGGTTTATGTATAAAAACACTTTAAAATTTAATTTAACCATGCTGAAATGTTGTTGAGAATATAAGTGAATAGTTTTAGAGAAGTGATGTTCGTCCGAGGTTGGTTTTGAGTTTGATTTAAGCGAGAGAGAAAAACTCGACCGATTAGCGGCCTATACTGAGAACGCACATGTAACGTTAGTGAGCGTGTCAGTTAAGAATATATACTTTTCCTTGTACAAATGCACATGACGTTACTTTAAAAGCTTTAAAGTTTAATAGGCATTGTTTAATGTACTATATATGTGTTTTGAAGATTGATTGATAATTGTTAATGTGTTAAATAAGGTTTAAAGTTATGTTTGAAGTATATTAATAATTCTGAGAGTGATTTGCAGCAATGTAATACTGGTAAAATACTGTGCTAAGCCCTTGCACGATGTGACCTCAATGGGTTGACAGTCAATGCCTTACTGGACACTGGAGCCCAGGTGAGCATGATAGATAAAAGCTGGAAAGAGAGGTATCTACCAAACACAAACATTAGGCCGCTTAGTGAAATCTTTGATGAGAGAGAAGAGCTGGAAGTGCACGCGGTGAATGGAGAAATCCTCCCTTTTGATGTCTGGGTCCTTATTGCAGTCAGTTTCAGTGGAAATGGTGCGCTTAGCCAGTCGATAATGGTGCCTTTTCTCATATGTAGCATTCCGCTCGCACAGCCACTACTTGGATTTAATGTCCTAGAGGAAGTGATTCAGAATCGAACAAAAGAACTTGTTCCAGCACTTACCACGCTTCTATCTGACGCAATATCAGTCCCTGCTGAGAAGGTTGAGCTGCTGATGAACTTCATTCAGACTGACAAACCCTCCATGTATCAGAGATTGATAAGAACTGGTAATTATGAGACTACAGTCCCAGCCGGACAAGTTGCCTGTGTGAAGTGTCAGGTTCCATCCGCTGTAGACCAGTCAGACCCTCTTCTCTTGTTTGAACCTAACGAGAACAGAGGCCATCTCACAGAGCTTGAGATTGAGGAGGGCTTACTAGAACTACATACCGCAAAGAGACCTTATGTCATAATACCAGTTAGAAATAACACGAAGCATCCCGTTACAATACCAAGGAAGACAGCTCTTGGTAGCGTCCAGACGGTGGCTAGAGTGATTGAGAACAATCTATTTGAGAACCCCAGGCCCAGAGTAACAGTTGTTAAAGCAGCAACAGCCCTAGTTAAACAGAGTGTTCCAGCGTTATGGCAGCCTCGTGTGGACCTCAGCCATCTGAGTGATGAGGAACAAGAGAAAGTCAAGAAAATGCTGTGGGAAGAATCGGCTGCTTTTGCACAAGACACTCATGATATTGGATGTATTCCTAGTTTACAGATGTCTATTTCACTTAAAGACGAGATTCCAGTGCAGAGAGCTTACTCTTTGGGGCCCAAACCACTGTTCAAAGAGGTGAAGGAGTATGTTCAAGATTTGCTCATGAGATTGTGAAGTCAAAGTCCTCTTACGCTGCTCCAGTGGTCTGCGTCCGAAAGAAAAACGGTACACTCCGCCTCTGTATCGATTATTGTCTCTTGAATCAGAAGACCATTCCTGATCGACATCCCCTACCTAGGATACAAGACCTGACTGACACCCTCGGTGGTTATTCCTGGTTCAGTATCCTTGACCAAGGAAAGGCTTATCATCAGGGCTTTATCGCCAAGGACTCCCAGCACCTCGCTGGTTTCATTACCCCTGGGGGTTATATGTATGGGTGCGTATCCCTTTTGGTCTCTCTAACGTCCCAGAAGCTTTCCAGAGGAGTATGGAGTAGATGTTGAGTTCCTTGAGAGATTATTGCTGTCTTCCGTTCCTTGACGATGTGCTCTGCTACGCAAAAACCTTTGACGAGCATGTGGATGGGGTCCGTAAAGTACTCCAAGCTCTTCAGCGACATGGAGTGAAATTGAGACCTGAGAAATGTGAATTATTCAGACGAGAAGTAAGATATGTGGTTTGTTTTGTGTCAGCTCAGGGAGTGAGAATTGATCCCAAAGACCTGGATGCAGTGCGGTCGTTAGCCAGCAGCACACCACAGACAGTGGGAAATGTAAGAAAGCTCACTGGGTTCCTGGGCTATTACCGTTCATACATTAAGGACTTCTCAAGGATAGCAAAGCCCATCTATGAGCTGCTACAAGTCAAGCCAGGACAAGCCGCTGTAGCACGTGGAAAAGGTAAAGGTCCTCAACTACCATCCAGAACCCCTGTGGAGTGGGCCACTGAGCATCAGGAAGCCCTCGACCGACTTGTATCTCTTCTTGTTAGCCCCCCCCCCCTTGCTAGCATACCCCAACTTCGACTTACCCTTTGTATTACATACCGATGCTTCAGACCAGGGGCTCGGCGCAATTCTTTATCAACATCAGAACAGCAAGTTAAGAGTCATTAGGTACGGATCTAGGACTTTGACTGCGGCTGAGCGAAACTACCACTTGCATAGTGGAAAGCTAGAGTTCCTTGCCTTGAAGTGGGCCGTGTGTGAGAAGTTTAGGGATTACTTATTCTTCGCACCCCACTACACAATATTCACAGACAACAATCCCCTGACCTACATCATGACTACAGCCACGCTAAATGCAGTAGGCCATCGATGGGTAGGAGAACTCTCCGATTTCAGATTTGACATAAAGTACAGACCAGGAAAGGCTAACATTCGATGCCAATACGCTGTCGCATCTACCTTTAGACATTGAGGCCTATGCTGAGTCCTGTACCAAGGAGTGTAGAGGTAGACCGATTAATCATCGGCCGATTAATCAGCCGATTTTTGGCATATTTTAACATAATCGGCATCGGCCAATATCTAAGTATATCAAGCCGATTATTAGGCAGGCGCATCTGTGGGCAGCCTAATGTTGTCGTGGAACATGTGTTTGACGCACGCTGCCGCTAGAGTCATGGAGAGGCATCTGTGGCTGAATCTCTCTGGCATTAAAGAGAAGGATAGGGCCTTTCTGCTGGATGCGCTGCTTTCGCCTTCTGGCCTGTTTGGCGACTCCGTTAATTCGGTCGTCGACAGGTTCCAGGAGGTGAAAAAGCAATCTGCGGCATTCCAGCAGTACCTCCCCCATAAAGTGAAGGCCAAATCGAGTAGGGTGGGGCAAAGCGATCAGCCCCAGCCATCGGCCAGCTCCTCGAACCGAGCGGTGCAAAAGGAGAGCGTTTCCTCTAGAGCCCCTCCTCCGGGAACCTGGCAACAAAGGAAACTCTCTCAGAAATCGAAGTCCTCCGGCCAGAGGGGCGACCTGAGGGAAGTCATTCAGGCTAGGAGGACTTCGGGAAAGAGGTCCTAACTGGGGCAGGACCTCGGAGGGCCGTCCCCTCCGCTGTAGGGCAACCAAGGTTGTTCTCACAGCGGAGCCCTCTAGGAAAAGATGCATGTTGCCCGCCGTTAGCAGCGTTTCGGGCCGCATCAGTTTCCAGCAAAAATATTGTAGTGAAGCATCGGTTATGGTCGCAAGGACCATATCGACTTCAGCCTGCCGGTATTCCGCTTCAGGTAGTCGAGAAAGATGCACCAAATCATAATCATGTTCCTGGATCATACTGCCCTTCCTGTTTCTCACTAAAAACAAGATGGCGGCGCGCACGGACGCAGCGGCTCCGAGGCTCCCAGCTACTTTGCACACTTTTTTGTTTTTTATGTGCATTTTGTCTTCTTTTGACACATGTATGCATAAGTAAGTCAATTTACAACCCTCAAAAACTAATAAGCATCGGTTTCCAAGCGAAAATGGAAATTACAAGTGCCTTTTCACGGACTCAAAACATTCCGCCGGAGATAGCGAGACCACCGGGTGCCCCTTGGACTGTCATCAGGCCCAGCAGGCGCCGGAGGCGCTGCAAGGAGAGAAAGCAGAAACACGGATGTCGGGCAGGCCTGCTAGCCCGGCTAAGGAAACAGCCACACCGACCTCCGCTACCATCTATCCTTCTCATGAACGCCAGATCACTGGCGAATAAGATGGATGAGCTGCAGTCACGGATCGCTTACAATCGCCTTATTCGTGAGTGTTGTCTGCTGATTGTTACCGAAACCTGGCTGCACGCGCAAATCCCCGATGCTACAGTGGAGCTAGCGGGCCGCACCATCTACCGCCATGACCGGGCCGAAGCCTCCGGTAAGATCAGAGGGGGTGGATTATGTGTTTTTGTACATGAGGATTGGTGCTCAGATAGTAGAGTAACTGACACTTACTGCTTGCCGGACCTAGAGGCCATGTCTGTCCAGTGCCGACCCCTTTACTTGCCACGGGAGCTAACTGTAGTCACTGTGACTGCTGTTTACATTCACCCCAATGCTAACGTTAGCTTAGCTCTTGGCCAGCTTCAGCTCATAATAACTAAACATCAGAGAGCTCATCCGGATGGCGTTTACATCATTGCAGGGGACTTTAATAAAGCACGCCTAAGGACTGTTCTCCCCAAATTCCATCAGCACGTTAAATGTGCCACTAGGGGAGAAAACATATTGGATCATGTTTACTCTAATATTAAACATGCTTACAGAGCGTCCCCCTCCCCACCTCGGACAATCAGATCACCTTTCGCCTCAGGAGGCGAGGAAAACCAGCCACAAAGACCATCTGGCCTGAAAATGCTCTCCTCCAGTTGCAAGACTGCTTCGCCTGCACAGAGTGGAGTATTTTTGAAGATCAGGACCTGGACACATACACCGAGTCTGTCCTCTTTTACATAAAGTGCTGTATCGGAACCATCACAGCAGAGAGATGCATCCGGATCTTCCCAAACAGGAAGCCCTGAATGACAAGTGAAATACAGACCCTGATCAGAGCTCGTAACTCTGCCTTTAGGACAGGAGACAGAGCTCTTTACAGCACCACCAGAACTAAACTGAGGAGGGGCATTAAACAGGCCAAGGACTCCTACAAGAGGAAGGTGGAGGGACATCTGGTAAATAACAACCCGCAACAGATGTGGAGGGGTATCCAGGCCCTAACCAACTATAAAGGCCACCCCACTCCCACATCCTCCAGCAGCAGCACCCTGGCAGAGGAACTAAACAGCTTTTTTGCCCGGTTTGAGATCACCACCACACACCTGCAGTCACTGTCTCCCCCTGGCCCCAGCATTTCACCTATTTCTATTAAGGAGCACGAGGTGAGGAGGAACCTGAGAGCAGTGAATCCCAGGAAAGCTGCTGGTCCTGACGGCATCCCGGGAGTGGTGGTCAAAGCATGTGCGGACCAGCTGACGGGGATCCTCACCAAACTCTTCAACCTCTCACTGGAACATGCCACCATTCCCACATGTCTGAAGACCTCCACCATCATCCCTATCCCCAAAAAAAACTGCCATAGAGTGTGTCAACGATTACAGACCCATCGTTTTGACGTCTGTAATCATGAAGTGCCTGGAGCGATCAGTCTTCCAGCACATCAGAGACTGCCTCCCTCCCTCCTTAGACCCCCACCAGTTTGCCTACAGAGCAAACCGGTCTACGGAGGATGCCATCGCCTACACACTCCACACAGCGCTAAGCCACCTGGAAAACAAAAAGAGCTATGTGAGGATGCTCTTTGTTGACTACAGCTCAGCGTTTAATACAATCATTCCAGACATTCTTTACAATAAACTGTTACAATTACAGATCCCCCATCCCACCTGTACCTGGATTAAAAACTTTCTGACAAGCCATCCACAATCTGTGAGACTGGGCCCCCACCAGTCCTCCACACTCACACTCAGCACGGGCTCCCCTCAAGGCTGCGTGCTGAGCCCTCTGTTGTATGCTCTGTATACCTACAATTGCACTCCAACCTACCCAACTAACCACATTATAAAATATGCAGATGACACCACTGTAGTTGGATATATTTATGGAGAGGATGAGACGGCATACAGGGCAGAGGTGAAGGATCTGTCACGCTGGTGCTCAGACAATAACCTAACCCTAAATATCCTGAAAACAAAAGAGTTAATTTTGGATTTCAGGAAGCACAGACAGGACTACACCCCTCTCCTCATAAATGGAGAATGGGTGGAAATTGTCACCACCTTCAGGTTTCTGGGCACCTACCTCTCTGCTGACCATTCCTGGACCTACAACATCAGGGCCCTGGTCAAAAAAGCCCAGCAGCGTCTACACTTCCTGCGTGTCCTCAGGAAGAACAATATGGACACAAAGCTGCTGCTCGCTTTCTATCACTCCTCTGTGGTGAGTGTACTAACATACTGTTTAAACATATGGTATGCAGGCTCCACAGCTGAGGACAGGAAGGCGGTGCAGAGGGTCATAAACACTGCCCAAAAGATCATAGGCTGCCCCCTGCCCAGTCTGGAAAACATCTCTACATCCTGCTGTCTCAGGAGAACCAAGGCCATCACAAGAGACCCCTTACACCCTGCCC
The DNA here is from genome assembly GCA_030378365.1 of Hybognathus amarus. Lineage (NCBI taxonomy): Eukaryota > Metazoa > Chordata > Actinopteri > Cypriniformes > Leuciscidae > Hybognathus > Hybognathus amarus. The sequence goes on from JAQIUQ010000416.1 coordinate 20,421, forward strand.
CTATCCCCTGTTTGATCTGTAGCCTTCTGGGAGACATTACAGGTCAATCAAATCCCACACTAGCAGGCTGACGAACAGATTTTTTCCCTGGGCTATACGAACTGCCAATACCCATGGACATTTATACACATAAGCCCCCCCTTCATCAATCACTCAAATAGTGCCCTGTAGGGCAGATAATCAGCACATCTCCTTTCACCTGCACTGTTTAAAGTGGACACTTTCAACCTTTTTTAATTAAATTTATTTTAATAAAAAATGTTTTTAAATAGATTTCATATGTATATATTTATGTATGTGTGTGTGCGTGTATACATATTTATGTGTGTATATGTATACTCACATATTATATTACTGTGTCTCTATTTTAATGAGAACTGTCTGTTTTAGCCATGTCTTGTCTTTTGTTACTGATGTATGCTTTTTGTTTGTTGTGGTGCAAGGGTGGCTCCGGGTGAGCACCCTAAATTTCGTTGTACCTCCACAAGTGCAATGACAATAAAGGCTATTCTATTCTATTCTCTATTCTGAAAACACTAGAGGCCAGTCTCGAGAGGCTGGTACCCTTAGTAGATTTTGTAGAGGCATGGAGTTATCTTCCCAACATATCTGCATGGGTCCTGCAGACAGTAAAATCTGGGTACAGACTGCAGTTCGCGCACCCCCCCCCCAAGTTCTCTGGGGTGGTGCAGACTACGGTAGTTCCAGAGCAGGCTCAGGTGATGGAACAAGAAGTACAGACTCTGCTGTCGAAGGGAGCCATAGAACGTGTTTTTCCGCTAAACAGGGGGTCCGGGTTTTACAGCCGGTACTTTATACTTTATAAAGTATAAAATAGTCCTCGCTTTCGGGGATCGAAGCTTACCAATATTCGGGTTCTACCTTTCGGCCTAGCACTCTCTTCCCGCACATTCACCAAGTGTATGGACGTAGTCCTTGCTCCACTGAGACTTCAGGGGATTTGCATACTGAATTATCTCAATGACAGGCTCATTTTGGCTCAGTCTCTGGAAATGAACGGCTCGGCATCGAGATGTCGTCCTTGGCCATATTCAGAAATTGGGATTGAGACTCAATATGAAGAAGAGTGTGCTCAGAACCATCTCAGTGCACGACGTTCTTAGGGGTCGTGTGGAACTCGATTACAATGCAGGCACGAATGTCTCCCGCACGTATCGGAGTCAGGGTGGTGCAGACCTTTCGGGTGGCCAGGAGATGCAGACCCCTCGGGCGGCCAGGGCGGTGTAGACCTCGGTTCAGGCTCTGGGACAGGCACAGGCTCAGACTCTGGGATAGACACAGGCTCAGGCTCTGGGACCGACACACGGCTCCGGGTCAAGGACAAGCTCCGGGACAGGGACAGGCTCCGGGACAGGGACAGACACTGGCTCAGGGACAGACATTAACACAGACACAGTCATAAGAACAGAAACAAATACAGAAACAAACATAGATTCCGGCTCAGGGACAGACTCTGGCTCAGGGGTAAACACAATCTCCGGGATCGACACCGGCTCAGGGACCGGGACAGACACTGGCTCAGAGACAGATACTAAAACAGAAACAGTCAACATAACAGAAACAAATACAGACACAAACATATCTTCCAGCTCAGGGCCGGACACAGGCTCTGAGACAGACACCGGCTCAGGGACAGGCACCGGCTCAGGGACAGATACCTGTTCAGGGACAGCTACCGGCTCAGGGACAGATACCGGTTCAGGGACAGATACCGGTTCAGGGACAGATACCGGTTCAGGGACAGATACCGGGCTCAGGGACAGATACCGGCTCAGGGACAGATACCGGCTCAGGGACAGATGACGGCTCAGGGACAGATACCGGTTCAGGGACAGCTACCGGCTCAGGGACAGATACCGGCTCAGGGACAGATACCGGCTCAGGGACAGATGCCGGCTCAGCGGACAGATACCGGCTCAGGGACAGATACCGGCTCAGGGACAGATACCGGCTCAGGGACAGACACCGGCTCAGGGACAGACACCGGTTCAGGGACAGACACCGGCATCTCCAATATCCTCATCAGGCGCTCCATATAATCCCAGCTCAGGGATACAAACGGGACCTGATTCAGTCTCTCGCTGGGCAAACGGGACGTGAGCAGTCTCTCGCTGGGCAGACGGGACGTGAGCAGTCCTTCGCTGGGCAGACGGGATGTGAGCAGTCTCTCGCTGGGCAGACGGGACGTGAACAGTCTCTCGCTGGGCAGACGGGGCGTGAGCAGTCCTTCACTGGGCAGACGGGACATGAGCTATCTCTCGCTGGACAGGCGGGACATGAGCAGTCTCTTGCTGAGCAGACGGGACGTGAGCAATCTCTCGCTGGGCAGACGGGACGTGAGCAGTCCTCCGCTGGGCAAACGGGACGTGAGCAGTCTCTCGCTGGGCCGACGGGACGTGAGCAGTCTCTCGCTGGGCCGACGGGATGTGAGCAGTCCTTCGCTGAGCAGACGGGACGTGAACAGTCTCTCGCTGGGCAGACGGGCATTTCCTCCTCCTTCTCCGTCCATGATGGTGAGAAGCCGGCTCTGAACTGCCCTCCACAGGTGCAGGATCGTAAGGAGGCCAGGATGGAGAGTGGTTCCGGAGCTTACCCTTGGCTCCACCTCTCCTGCGACCTCCCCGGGTCTCCGAAATCCTGGCCAACCGTTCCGACTCCTCTCTTGTTGCGCCACCAAAGCAAACGCTTGGAAGATGTTCATCCTTCTATACCCATCATTAATGCCTTTTCAAAAACAAACAAAAAAAATAATCCTTCTTGCTGCTGAGTTCCACAATGGTTCGGATCCGTTCTGTCACGATCGCATTTACAAACAGGGAGAACTCAAGTGCAAACAAATGAAGGTTTATTTAAAAGTAAAAGATATACAAAACAAAAACCCACAAGGGGAAAACAGACTAAATGAACAAGAAACAAACACTGGGTCAAGGGTACAGGAAACGCCAACCAGGAACATAGAACATCTGACAGTGACAACGAACCGACCAAGACTGCAAACATGAGGAGACTTATAAAGGGAACAAATCAAGAGGGGAACAGGTGGAACAACTCAACACTAATCAGGTAACGAGGGGGAGGGATCAACAATCACAACAGCACATGGCACAACATAACAAACACCCATGTGCAACACAATTGACAGGACAGGCATGTGACAAGGGGAAGATACTGTCGCTAAGAGCAATGTATATTCCGGGGGTTCAGAATCAGGGAGCGGACATCCTGTCGAGGCAGGGGCTGAGGCCCGTGGAATGGAGACTTCACCCGGAGGTGGTGAAGTCGATATGGGAGAGGTTTGGACCAATGGAGGTGGATCTGTTTGCGTCTCGAGAGACGTCCCACTGTCCACTTTGGTTCTCCCTCTCACATCCAGCCCCACTGGGGTTGGATGCCATGGTGCAGGCTTGGCCGAGGCTTCGCCTGTACGCCTTTCCCGAGATGGCCAACGTGAGTATGGTTCTCAGACATAGTGTCACTCCTCATAGCTCTGCCGTGGGAGATTCCTCTGAGGAGGCATCTGCTGTCTCAGGCAGAGGGCACAATTTTCCACCCGCGCCCAGAGCTGTGGAAGCTGTGGGTCTGGCCTCTGAGGGGGCTCAGTACCTGAATGCTGGGTTATCAGCTGGGGTGGTCAAGACCATACTTAGCTCTAGGGCTCCCTCTACCAGGAGATTATATGGCCTCAAGTGGAATGTGTTTGCCACTTGGTGTAGAGAACATGAGTTAGATCCAGTAAGCTGCCCAGTGGCTTCAGTTCTGGAATTTCTCCAAGATCGTTTCTCTGCGGGTCTCTCCCCATCCACGCTTAAGGTGTACGTGGCTGCCATTTCGGCATTCCATGCACCATTAGATGGTGGGCCTCTGGGGAGGCACCAGTTGGTCATACGGTTTCTCCGTGGTACTTGGAGGATGAGGCTGGTGACCAGGTCCAGGGTTCCTGCCTGGGACCTGGCAATAGTTCTGGAGGGGTTATCCCTGGCCCCATTCGAACCTTTAGAGTCGGCTTCGCCTAGGGACTTAACACTAAAAATGGTCTTTCTTTTAGCTATTACATCTCTTAAGAGGGAGGGAGATCTCCAGGCCCTTGCGGTAACGCCGGCTTGCTTGGAGTTCGCCCCTGGCAGAGTAAAGGCCTTTTTACACCCAAGCCCCGGCTACGTGTCTAAAGTTCCTTCAAACACTGCTCGTTCTATAGTCCTTCAGGCTTTCCATCCTACACCTCATGTGTCGGCGGAAGAGGAGAGGCTTTACTTGCTCTGCCCTGTCAGGGCTTTGAGCGTGTTTCTTGAGAAGTCCTTTTCGTGGAGAAGGTCAGACCAATTGTTGGTATGTTTTGGGTCACCTAAGAGAGGACTCCCGGCAACCAAGCAAACTATAAGCAACTGGAGAGTCCAGGCTATTACTGAGGCGTACAAGGGGCATGGCTTCCACTCAACTAGGGGCATGGCTTCCTCTAGGGCTCTGCTTTCGGGAGTACCTCTGCAGGAAATCTGTGAGGCGGCCGGCTGGGCTACCCCACATACTTCTATTAGATTCTACAGTCTCCACCTTCCCAGTACACCCGGTGCACACGTGCTCAACCCCGGCTGAGTGCCTAGCCAGTTTCACTCCAGGGCGGGTCTGTTTGGTGCGTGGCCTAGTGGGCACTCGTTCCCCAATGAGTCGAATTATCGACGCAGTGTTGAGTTCCCTCGATAGGGAACGTCTCAGGTTATGACTATAACCCTTGTTCCCTGAGAAGGGAACGAGACACTGCGTCAGTGTTGCCACGCCCCTTAAGACCCTTGAGCGTCTTGCTTCATCGCGAGGCTAGTGTGTGTTGTGACAGCGTCACTTTTATACTTCCGGGTATGCCGTCACATGTTACGTCACAATGCAACACCAATCAGGATTGGATTAGTTTCATTTATACTTAAGAGGCGCACGCTTAGGGAGCGTCCCCAAAGAGTCGAATTATCGACGCAGTGTCTCGTTCCTTTCTCAGGGAACAAGGGTTATAGTCATAACCAGAGACGTTTTGTCCCCCCACTATTTCCCAATGTAGGATTTTGTTTTGCATTGCCTGCCTATCTCTGCCAATTTTGGAGTCTCCCGATTAATCCATTCTGCAACTTTCAAATACATAATAATTCATTTTTTAAAAACGACCGGTGTTCTTCAGCTGTTTATTTCGTCAGCCGACCATGATCGCGGCATCGCGCACCGCTCACGCATGTGCATCTAGGTGACGCGGATAAATGTACGCATCAATTTGTTCCTGAAATGTACAAAGGTGCCCTGGCCTTGAATGACAAGGTAAGGAAAATAAGACTAAACCAAAATTAAATAACCAAGACTTAGTTGGTATTGTTCTCAGGAGATGTTTTAAGCATTTTACTTCAGACACCGGATTATCAGCTAACTGCCAAGAGAACTGCTAGCTGGCTACTCAAAATTAACTAGCTATCTTTTCAGTCAGCATATTTGTGTTTGATCTGTGTGAAAAACTTGAAATATAATTGCTAGACCTACTTTTATCTACCAAGCAACCTTTCCACAAGGGATAGATTGATTTTATTTTTTAGTATTTTATAGTTAATGGAAATCAAATCAACAATTTATTTGAGTTAATAGTACATGACTGATTAACAGTAATGTAAATGCTAAATGCCCTAATACATGTTGATACTACAACAATGCAAAGTGTATGCTCTTAACCTTGCCATTTTCCACATGCATGAAAGCCTCAATTTCTCAATTTCTTTGCACAAAACTCTCTAGAAAGTGTAATTTAATGGTTTATTTTTCAAAACAATTTTCATCACATATAGGAACAGTAAGAATATTAATACAGCTGCTCTGATAGACAGTCTAAATTTGAAATCCATCATGGAGCCATTGGATGTTTGAACTGATGACTTCTGAGTCCTGTTGTACAACACACATCTTGCTGATTCTTTTAATCTGTTTGCACCCCTGAAGACACGCCTAGTCTCCTTCACTCACTCTGCTCCTTGGTTTACACTGGAGCTTCGTAAAATGAAAGCAGCTGGATGTCAGCTAGAGCGACTTAGTCGGAAGACTGGCCTAACCGTCCATGCTCTGGCATACAGTGTTCATGTCTCCACTTACAAAGAATCTAAGGCTTACCAGACTAAAACCATGTATTACTCCACAATCATTGACAGATGTTTTAACACTTTTCTCCACTTTCAATAAGTTAACCAAACCTAATAAAACTTTTCCACTTACCTCATCCACTAAACACTAAATTGTGAATAGGGTTGGGAATCGTGAGATATTTTCCGGTTTCTGTTCCGATTCGGTTCCATCAAACGATTCCGGTTTCGGTTCCCATAGGCCTTTTTCACGGAAGTTAGAACGCACATCCGTTTCAGCGTTTGTTGTGTAAAGACACTTCCGGTCGTAATAACAATGGCTGAAGCTACATCGACCTGTCACTGTAGTGTCCCACATTGCAAAAGTAATAAGCAGCGGCAACCATATTTCAGTTTTCATGGTTTTCCAAGCAATAATTGTCTGAGAAAGAAGTGGATACATGCTATAAAACGAGTAGAAGGACAGAAGTTTACGATCCTTAGAGGCAGCACATTTGTTTGTAGCCGACACTTCAGTGAGGATGATTTCACTGCCGCTACTGGTCGTAAGCGCCTCAGAAAAGGGGCAGTCCCATGCCCGCTTTATGTGGAACAACTGGGGAGAAACTTCACGTGAGTCTGTTTACTGAACGAGTTGAGAGTTCAAACCATACCATCCGACGATACCCAAGACGATGATGAAGTAGTTACTGAGGTGACAGCTGAAACAGATCATGACTATGCAGTCACTCCTCTTCCAGGTATGTTTATGCATTTCTGAAAACAAATTATGATACAATTTTCCCGTTATATTACATATATAATTGAAGCCTTTATTACATGTATGTTCTTTCACTTTCAAGTCATAATATCATTTTAATAAATACAAAAACATTGTATTTATGTTATGTTAACAATTGACAATTTTATGTTATTTTTACAGGTTAAATCAATAAAGATTATAATTTTAATATTTTTTTAAGTGTAATTTATGAGATTTGTTGTATTTTGAACCCAATCTTTCTTTGTAGAAGGCATAAAGTTTATCGTACTGATTTCAAAGTTAAGGATTCATTAGTCTGAATATGCATTGAACCAAACACTATCATAACATCTTAGTTGATAATTCAATATACTTTATTTTTGACAAAACATCCCATGTTACGGTAGTGACTGCACATTTTTGGTAGTGACATGATGTTTTGGTAGTGACCACAATACTTAGTTTGCCATTTTTGGTAGTGACATGATGTTTTGGTAGTGACCACAATACTTAGTTTGCCATGGCTGAATCAGACTGTCCACATTTTATGTTAATATAAATAAATAACTATGATGCACATATGCAGTCAGTACATATAGCAGACACACAGCTGAAGAACCTTTGGTCTAATAAAACATTGGTACCTAGTCAATCGTTCCCTGAGATTTGTTTTCATGATAATCGAATGTAAAGAGTTTTATCTCTAAAAACTGTTTAGCATATAATGCTAGCTCTGGGGCATTGACTAAGTAAAGAGAAATCGCTAGTTTATACCACTAACAAGGCTCAAAATAGCCCCAGACTAACACAGTAATGTAACGAATCTCGAACTCAGGTCTTATAGCTCAATTTGAATTTAGGGGAAGAATATTCAAAATTAATGATCTGGATCAACAATTTATGAACTATTCCTTGAATCGAGGGTTCTCGCATATATTCATTCACCCAACGAGGGGTTTTACACCACGCTCGTCTGTCTCAGGTACATATGACTCAACTAACACAACGGAATATGATTAGTTTGGAGCATATGTCCTTTTACAGACAGAGGAGTGTGTGATTTTTGAAAGCAATAAGAGATTGCACAGTTTTCTAGTCAGCGCGGCCGCGTGCCGATCTACAAAACTACGAATCCTTGCTTTCCTTAGCTTGAATCGTGCTGGTAATGTTCAGTGCACTCGAACAGAATCAGAACGTAGCATTAGGATCTTTAATATTAAAGAGGCTTTGTTGTGCAATTAATACACACAATGGCAAATGATGTATAAATGGAGTTTAATAAAACACACGACTAAATTACACTACAAATCACACGTGATATATGTATATACAGGTAAAACAAAATAAAAATAAAACTTAAGAAAGGAAACAATGGAAAATGAGAATACAAGAGAAATTACAGTTACTTGCACAGCTTTTGACCTTTGGAGACAACCACAGGAAATTATTTGTCTAGAATTTGACGGAACAAGTTTTGCATTCGAACCTGTGTGATGCTGAGAGCATGCGGTTGCCCGGGAGACGGAATCTCTTTGGTCTCTCCCACGTGGGTTGGTTTTGCGGGAGTTCCAAGCGTCTTAGAGAGTTCGTGCTGGATGTTTGCCTTCGTTGGAGGAGACCGCGCACGTACTAACTTGAACTGGCTATTCGCAAAAGTAAACGTGAAGTAAAAGTAACGAGAGACTGATAACTTTAAGAAGTTTCAGAAGATGCAAGAAGATGAGTCCGAGGGCATCAGGAGATTTCCGAAGGAAGTAGATGGAGCCAGGGACCAAAGCAGGAGATAAGAGCGTAAGAGCGAGAGCTAAGATGAAGATGATTAAGAAGAAGACTACGACTAAGATAGAAAGAAAAGACTAAGATGAAAAAAACGAACATGAAAAAGACCAACATAAAAAAAAGACGACGTTATGTTCTGTGGCACAAGCTTTTAAGGATGGTTTGCGGTTTGTCCCAAAACTCGGCTGACCAATGAAAGCCGTTCATCACAGGGGCGTGTCTGCCCATTTGATTAACATGTGACATTGCTGATCTTGCGTCTTCGAGACAAAGGAAAAGTTATGCTAACTTTGAAAACAAACTTATACATGAGGATATACATTTTGTAATATCGATATATAGTTAAACAAACAGATCACACCATAAGGATTACAGAGACATCAAACACATTGAGTTATTTTGACCGCATTGTTGGGTTACACTTTAAAGCATAGTATTACAGGCATTTTAAACTCTTTGGGTACTCGTGATTACACCTGAAGTTAGATTGGTGAATTACTGTTCTTTTACGTGCATTTCAGCATACTAGACATCTTTGGTAATCTTTTAACAAGTTTTTAGAGCTGTTCGCGTGTTTGATGTGTGTGCGGGCTGTCTTGCCCGCGAAGGGGGTTTGTGTGTGTGTTGGTATGTGCGCGTGTTTGCACGTACTAGCAATTAGCGTCACGCTGGTTGTGATATACGTGTTGGTGTTGTCGAGCAAAAGGGGAATCTGGTTAGTTTCCTTGTTTTTCCCTCCTCCTATGGTGTCACAGGTCACGAGAGGAGAAGGTTCTCCTTGTTTGCATAGATTGGTCAGATTAGTGGGGGTCTAGCGAGGTTCAGTATCTTTGACCATTTATCACCATTAAAATCACTTAGGCCTAGACACGGTGGAGCCTGGGGTCGTAAAAGTCCAGTTGAATTTGACCATATGTGTCGTAGGAATGTGTTAAAAAGGCTTTCTTTGTTACCATTTGTTGATCACATGAAATGAGTTAATGATTGTCTGATCAGAATCCCTACATCCCCCCTGATTCGGGAGATGACGTCCCTGCGGAGACGTCCTCTGCCGATACTCGTTGCATGGGAGGCTGGAAGGTGAATCGTGAACTTGTTAGCAGGTGATCATCAGGGCTGAGGAGTTAACTCAATGAGATCGCTGGTGACTTCCAGCGTGGGACCCTCTTTCCGAGGGTTTCGGCGGAAACCTCCGGAGACGGCTTTGGTGAGCTTAGCGGTGGATGCACGCATCTCGTTGAGTCGGCGGTACAGGATGAAGGCCAAACCCAGAGTTAGGATATGGCTGACTACCATTGAGATGCATAACGCCGTGTCGGCTGGGGTCCAGGCTCGGACCACAGGTGAGGTAGTCAAGACGGGTTGTCGAGACAGAGCTTGTAGGGCGGAGTCGAGAGGAGCAATGTCAATTAATTGTGACCCCCCTGTCTCAATTCCCAGTTCCAGTTCTGGACCCAGGGTGAAGTTGTGGTCCTTGAAGAAGGAAGGGATTTCCAGCTCGGATTCGTACTCGTTGCTCGGGAGATGATACAAGGCCAGATCATCGACGTGGAGGATGGCGCCTTTAGGTACCTGAATCCACATGCTTTGGTTGAGCAGGCTGACACGAGTTGCGGTGTCGTGTTGGTCATAGGTGAGCGTAGCTGTGAGCACGGGGGTGTTTACGAGCCAGCGGTCGCCGATGATTTCTGCTCGGGTCTCTTCAACTTGAGGACGGGGCCTGGCTTCGGCCGGGCACCGGGTGTCTCTGGACATAGCTTGCAACCCGCAGATTCCATCAGTGTTGTCTCTGAGGAAGGGTTTGCTTTCCAAAACCCGACATTGACAATGTCCTTGAGTCTGTAGATTCGGTTTGACTCTATGATGGGTAGGTTCAGGAGGAATCCCACTTCTTTCTGTTCGGGGTCGACGTAGAGTGGGATGGCGCTGCCCAGAGAATAGGCCAGATGAACTTGGAGCGGGTCGGCTGGCGTGGTGACTGCGGAGGCCAGCACATTTTGGACCAGGCTCAAAGGGATGAGATAGGGTGGAATTCGTCCCATGGCCAGGCTGTCGACGGAGGAACTCACTTCCCGCAGCATGTCTGTCATGAGGGCGGAGACAAGCTGCGTTTGGACCAAGTCAGTTTGGAAAACATTGATCAGACGCTTCACAGCGGTCACAGTCTGGTTGAGGACGACGCTGTGGGTGTTGAGAATTACCACAGTTCCCTTTAGGGTCTTTCCGATGGTCTGCAGGGAGGCACTCTGCGTGGTGAGCTGTTCCCTTAGTTGTGGAATCTCTGTTTGAATCTCGGCCACGTTGCGTCTCACGGTAGCCAGGTTGACAGCATTGACGCTGGACATACCGATGTTGAACAGGGTTCCCACTGCAGCTGCAGCTCCGAGCAAAGCTCCCAGGAACCGTTTGGGGCGGCGGTTGTATCCGCTCAATTCCGCCTGGGTGACAGTCATCTTTTCTAGTTGGCTCAGCATGTGTCTGACGTCGGCCTCGGCGTGGAGGACGGAATCCTCTATCCATCGGGCACCGGCCCAGCTGTACTGGGTTGCTGTTTTGGGGAAGTGTGCCCGGTAGACATTCAGGGGCTCCAGTCGGACGTACACTTTCTGGGTGTGTGTCCGACAGTTGGTTATCAAGAGCCCTGGTTGCTCCCTCAGCACGATGCCTGACGCCGGGCCTGGTGAGATGATGTCGGGTGGCGGTTGCCCTCTGATTGCTTGAAGGCACAGGATGGTAAACCACAGCAGCATCCTAGTAGGAGTACAGAGGAGAGGTGGAGAGAGAGAGAGAGGAGAGAGAGAGAGAAAGAGGCAGTGTGTCAGCGGGAGTTGTCCGTGGTTTTGCAGGACGGTCTTCCGCTCCTAGGATGGGAAACAGGTTAGTTTGCATTGGCCACTCCTCGCCTCTCCCTGCGAGCAGCCGAATGTCTTTTAATTTGGTTGCGGTGGACCCATTTGAGCACGGGGTCTTTCTGTCCCTGGCTCAGTTGGATTCGGTACGCTACCGGTGAAAGTTTATCGACAATTTCATGGGGCCCTGTCCAGTGTGGCAGGAATTTCTTTGACAGCCGGTGGGAGGCTGTGCGTTGTGGCTGTGCAAAGCGGTAATACCAGACCCTGTCACCCACGGCCAGTTCCTGGTGTGAAGCTTTCCGGTCATAGTACGCTTTCTGACCCTGTGCGCTCTTTTGAAGCTGTTGTTGGGCGAAGGCAAAGGTCGATTTCAGATGCCGGTGCAGCTCTTCGAGGTACTGGTGAGTGGTGCAGGCTGTGATGAGACTGGAGTCTCCTGGCTGGTACAGCAGGTGCAGTGGCAGTGTCATCTGTCGTCCAGTCATTAGTTCGAAGGGGGACACTTGAGTTGAGTCTTGTGGAGTGGCTCTTAGGGCCATTAACACCAGCGGGAGTTTCACGTCCCAGTCTTTCTGGTTGGCAGCCACGTATTTTTTTAGCATACTGACCACAGTCCGGTTAGAACGTTCGACTTGGCCAGACGAGATTGGTTGATGGCTGATGTGCATTTGAACGTGGACACCCAGGAGTTTCCATATCTGCTGCATTATCTCAGCTGTGAAATGAGTACCTCTGTCTGAGTTGACACTCATTGGCAGTCCGAACCTGGAGAAGATGTGATTCATCAGGAGGTATGCCGTGGTCTGGGCGGTGTCGTTGGGTGCTGGGAGACACTCTACCCATTTTGTGAACTGGCACACGACTGTGAGAAAGTACTTGTTGCCTCTTGTTGATCGGGGTAGGGGCCCTACCCAGTCGATTTGGAGGTCTGACCACGGGAAGGTGATTCTTCTGTGTTGCAGCGGAGCTCTGTGGTTTGGATTTGCAGGTTGAAACTGGCAGCAAATCAGACACTCTTTGATGTACTCCGCCACGTGCTTTTGCATGCAGGGCCAATATGCCACCTGCTTTAGTGTCTTATAAGTGGCTCTGACGCCGTGATGTCCAGCGCATGGTGCGTCGTGGGCATACAAGAGCATCACCCCCCTTAGGCATTGTGGCACCACAAGCCTTGGCGTTGTGGTGTCATCAGGTGCATACCACAAGATGTTGTCTATCACACGCAGCATGTGCTTGATGTCTTGCAGGCGTTTTAGACAGGGGTCGGCCGCTAGGTCAGACGGCGATAGTGGGTGGCTGGTGGGGTCTGAGAGGTGGTGCAGAAAAGTCTTTATTGACGTGTCAGAGTTTTGCATGTCCGCTATATCGTTGTTTGAGATCTGCGGAGTCAGGGCGAGAGACTGAGAGGTGGGCGGTGCGGCAGGGAAAGTTCTTTTGCTGCGGGTTAGCACTGCCACATCAAAGGTAGGTGGTTGGGCTGGGGGTGACCATGGAGTGCCGTGCAGTGCGCCAGCCTTGGCGAGGGCATCGGTTTGGTCATTCAGGTCTTTGTCGAGGCCTGGTTGTTTGGAGTGCCCCTTCACCTTTTTCCAGTAGACAATCATGTCGTGTTGTCTAGTCAGGTTGTCACATGCTTGAAACAAGTTTTGGTGTGTGACAGGCTTGCCGTTTGAAGTCTTAAAGCCATTCTGTTTCCAGCTTGGAAGGTGGCATGTGAAACTCAATCTGGCGTAGTTAGAGTCTGTGCAGATGAGGAGTTCTTTGATGTTATGGGCCGAGGCTATTTGCAGAGTTATGAGAATGGCTGCCACTTCAGCATATTGTGATGACTGGGATCCCAGCTTGAAGTGTTGCGGCGGGCAAGGCAGGTCATTTACCCATAACACACCAGCACCTGCTTGACGAGAGCCCTCTTGGTTGTAGGAGCATCCGTCAACATAGGCTGTTGTTAAACCTTGGCATGCATTTTCCTCAAAGTATCTGTGACAGGTCTGTTGTTGTGGTTCTTCCACATTGGCTGTGACAGGTGGGGCGTTACCAGAGCAGTTTTGGCAGGCCGCCAGGCCGTTGCCTAGGGCTGACTTGTGGTTTTGAGCATATCTTGCTTCAACATTGCGACCCTGGAGGGCCATTAACCACGTGGCGATGCGGGAGTTGGTGACCACGCCATCACGGATGCGTTGGCTGTTGAGGAACATGACGGGCTGATGACAAGTCTCTATGATAACCTTTTGAGCTCCAATGTAGTTGGAGAATCTTTGGATGGCCCACACGGTGCAAAGCAGGGCTTTTTCACAGTCTGAGAACTTAAGCTCTGGTGGAAGAAGTGTCTTGCTGGCGTAAGCGACCACTCTTTTGTCTTGATCATGTCGTTGGTACAGGCCAGCGCTGAGACAGTGTTCGGAGAATCCAGCTTCTAAGTAGAATTCTCTTTGTGGGTCTGGGTATGCCAGGCATGGAGCTGTACATAGGTGACGCTTTAGCTCGTTCATGGCGTTGTCTTGGATGGTTGTCCAGACAAATGGGCAGTCTTTTTTCAGCAGGGTGGTCAAGGGCTTTGCAATGTCTGCATAGTTCTCTATGAATTGCCGTGAGTAATTGCACACCCCCAGAAAACTTCGCAGTTCTGAGACGTTGGTGGGGGGTTTGATGGTTTGAACGGCTTGTATGCGGCTTGTTTGCGGTTCGATGCCCTGTGACCCGATCAGTAGTCCCACGTAGTTGACTTTGGTCCGGCACCATTGCCCTTTATGGAGTGCAATCTTGGCACCTGCAGTTGTCAACTGGTTCAAAACATAGTCTATTTCTTTCAAGTGGTCGGCAACTGTGGTACTTTTCATCAACACGTCGTCCACATAGATGAGGTTTCCTCTCATTCTTGCATCGGGGCATGCTTTGTTCAGGAAGATGTTAAACTCAGCAGGTGAGTTAGCATAGCCGAATGGGCACCTTGTGAAAGTGAATTGTCTGTTGCCGAAAGTGAAAGCAAGCTTGTGTTGGTCGTCTGGATGCACTGGGATGGTCCAGAAACCTGAGGCTACGTCGAGCGTAGAGAAGATGTTGGCTCCTCTGATTTGGGGTATTTCTTGCTCCAGCTGGGTCATGGGCCATCGTGACAATGGCACCTGTTGATTCAGTTTTCGGTAGTCGATCGTTGGTCGCCACTTGCCGTTTGGCTTGATAACCGGCCAGATGGGAGCAGAATAGGTGCTGTTGCACGGACGAATAACACCCTTTTCAAGCATGGAGTCAATGATCTCTTGCACCGGTTCGTGTGATGCGATCGGGATCTTGTATTGTTTTACATAGGTAGGCGGCGCCTGAGGGTGCGTTGGGATGCGCACGGTGTGAAGGTTGGTGAGACCACAGTCTAAAGAGTCTTTGGCAAATGACGCTTTGAATTTGAAAAGGACGTCTCTGAGTTTTTGTCGGTCTGCATCGTCCTGGATTGCATCAGCGTCCGTTAGGATTTGTTGAACTTGAGATTCAAAACCGGGGTAGGGCTCTCCTGTGGGTGAGTCACCTGCGGAGTTGACACGCGTAGGTGCAGAGGTCTGATCAGTCTCGCTGGGAGGCTGTTCGGAGACCGTGTAGACGGCGAGGTGTCGGTTTTCCATCAGTTCACTTCTGCATACTTGATCTTTGTCCATTGGCAGAACAGAGGCGATGGAGATAATTTTGAAGGGTGCTGTGTGCAGTGCATCGCCTGTGCACTCTTCAGGTAGCATCCCGGTTGGAATGGGACCGATGAACGGTAAAGTCAATTCAAAGTCAGGGAAATCATGGCTCACTAGCCATCCCAGCCGGTAGGCTTTTGGGATTGTGATGTCCCCTGCGGTGCAGTTGTTGAAAAGGATGTAGACTGCACGTGATGTCACTTCAGTTAGAGGCGTGGCTTCTAGTGTTAGGCCAAGTTCAATGCCTTCGGGTGACTGTTGGAAGAAACCCAATGTGTGGTTTAAGGCTTGACCACATCGCATGTTGAGTCGAACAGCGACCCCTTTGGTGTAAGCAGGTACTACAGTTTCCTGTTCGCTGATCAAGGTACAGACCTCTGGGATTGTTTGTCCTGACACGAGATTGTCGATGTGTGTGGGAACAACAGCTGGCTGTACAGTCAATGGGGCCCACAGTACTTCGTTGATAATGTCCACATGTGCTTGGAGGCGAATCAGGACGTCTGCTCCAATGTAGACATTGTGAGGTGGGTCTTGGAGGACCAGGAAGTAATGGGTAAGGCACCTGTTGTTCCAGTTCAAGTTCAAAGCACAGATGCCCTTTGCAGTCACCAGGTTTGATGGACATGGATTCAAAGGGAAGCGTGTGCGCTTGTTTGCATAAGGAAGGTCAGGTGTGACCTTAATTAGTTTGTTAAAGAGTGCCAGGCTGATGGCAGAGTTGTCTGCCCATAGTGCGAGCACAATGTCTGTTGTGGGTTGGCCGTTCAGCTGCAGGTCGGTGTTGACCCTGGGGCAGAAAGGCTCAAAGTCTTTTGTGAGTTGGAAGGTGCAGAGGAGTGAACTTGACTCTTGCTCCAGTGTTGGGTGTGTGTCACACTGGCTGTCGGCGAAAGTTCCCGTGACCTTGGTGACCTGGCAGTCTGGCTCAGTTGACCTGGGTGACTGACAGGGGAGGGGTTCTCGCACTTGAGCCCAAATTTTCAGTTGTCTGAAGTCCATTAGGGGCTCGAAGCGGTCTAGCAGGTCTTTGCCGATGAGGAGAGGGTATGTGTCCATAGGTGAAATGTACACAGGGTGGATTAAACTCATGGGACCAATGGTCAGATGGATGGGAGCTATTTGTTCAAGCCGGATGTCAGTTTGGCTGTAAGACTGCACATTCAAAACACAGTTCTGAGGTTTTAAAGTTCTGTTTTGCCTGTTAGCTTCAAATCTGAGTCTGTCAAAGAGTTTGGCTGATATCAGAGTGAGGTCCGATCCAGTGTCGACTAGTGCTTCGAGCCTCACTTCGTTTTCCAGCGTGATGGAGAGATAGAGCTTGCGTGCTAGTCCCTTTTCGATCAGGTGTCCCAGGAGTTTTGGTGCTGGGGTTTGTGTGGTGATCGACAAACAGTTAGGGTCAGTGTCTTGTGAGTCGCTGCAAAGACACACGACCAAAACAGCACTTTCAGGTATCTCAGGGGTTGGTTCACTAGTGTGAGGGGTTGCGTTGTCCACTTCAGGATGTGTGGTGGGCAGCAGCAAGGAGTGTGTGTCGCTGTCACTTGGTGTTGTGACAGCTGGCTCTGTGGTCTGTGTCAGGAGAGCAGTGTTGGGGGTGCTTGGTTCTGTAGGAAGGCTGTCCGGAAAGTTTTCAGTCCTTATTCTTAGTCATGAGGAGTCTGATTTGTCCACCTTGTCCTCCTTGTCAGTTTTCTTGTGAAGAAGCTCTTTCAGCACTTTCAGGATCTCCGCGGTCTCTGCTGCGACTTTACTGTCACTCTTTGTGGCAGGCTCAGATTTGGAATTGAGCTTGCTGGGGGCTTGCCATGAAGGTTTCCGTTGCCGCTGATCTGGGCTAGGGGTTCTTGCTGCTGGAGCTCGGCTGGTTCTTGGCCGTTGGCTGGCTTCCCATGTGGCTCTACCCCTTTGATGGTAGGTAGGCCGTGGGTTGCCATAGGAAGCTTCAGAGCTCCGGTTTGGCTGCTTGGGGCGTGCACCCTCACGGTTGCGTTGCCCTCTGCTGTCCGGAAACATTTTGGACTCGTTAAACAGTCTGTTAGGGTGGTGCTGTTGGGCGCCCTCTAGTGCCAGCTCTGGACGTTGATCAGTGATGGGGCAGATAGAGGGAGTTCTCACAGTCTTTTCAGAAACCATTTTCTGTTTGATGAACGCTTTGTGCGCTAAATCTCTCAGTTGTTGGGTTGTCATGGTTCGAGGACAGGCTAGGACCCCTAAGTGGTGACTTACGGTGGGATGCAGGTTTCGGAGGAACAAAGTTCGGAAGTTAAAGTCCTCCTCCATTTCCGGTTCATTTCGTGCACCGAAGTAGGCTTGTCTGAGGCGAGTATAATACGCTTGCGGGGTCTCCAGTCGTGCCTGCTTGAGGTTCAACGCAGTGATTAGTCCTTGATCAGTGTCTGGGTCAGAGAATTCCCGGATGAAGGCTTGTCGCAGTTGCTGGTAATCCGTTTGGACAGCGTCTGGTTGACGATCCAGGAAGCTGCGTACTTCACGGCTAGAGGTAATTCTGACCAGGTATAATCTGTCCCCTGGAGTGACATGGGGAACAGTGTTCAAATAAAAATCAATGTCCTTTAGATAAGCGTGAACATCATGACCTCCTGCAGGGTTTGGCGTGAAGGTAGGGATGTTTCTTGCCAACTTGTCAAGTTCCTTGAAGCTTCTGCCGTGGTGAGGGGCAGGAGTTGACGGGAAAGTCCCCCCTCTTCCAAAGTGCGGGGATCCTGGTTGGCTGTCTGTGGCTGCCGGCGACGGTGGACGTCCGTCCCCCCTCGCAGTTGTGAAACCTTGACTGAAGACTGCGGGTCGAACCGGTCAGGGGAAACTTTGTAGTGTGTGTTTCCCTGACTCGGTCACTCTGCAGTTTATAGGAGTGTTTTAGTTCTTGGTGGACAGCGTCCAGCTCAGCTTTATAAAGGTCCATTTGTTGAGTAAGTTTGTCAACTTCAGCTTGGGCGGCTTTTAGGTGATTTTCACAGGCCTTGGCTTTAGCGTCTCTGTCCTTAAATCTAGCATCGGCTCTTGAAAGGAGACCTTCGGCTCTTTCTAGTTCCGCTGTGAGTGCCTCTCGGGCTTTCTTTTCTTTCAGTTCCTTTTCATTGGTGTCCAGACGGAGGTCGTCCAGGGCCTTTTGGAGGCTTTCTATTTCCTTTCGTAGGTCGAGGTCCTGATTCCCCCTCGCTCTGTTCCTCGCTGTCGATCAGTAGCTGATTTAGCCGACTCTGGGTTTCCGTTTGTTTACGCCAAGCGTCCTCCACTTGGAGCCGTAGAGTTGCAGCTTCCTGTTCCAGGTCGGTGGCGTTTTTCTCATATAGTCGGGCTTGCGTGACGAGGGTATGGGCCAGCTTTCCTACGAGTCGGGCCCATTCCTTGTGGTTGTAGCTTTGAGTTGGGTCCTGCCTTGTCAGGGTGTCCAGTTCGGCATCCAGCTGTTCTTGGTTCTGGGGCTTCGCGTCGCCATCCCCTTTTGGAAGGAAGGCGGCTGTCATGGCGGTCAGCCATGTCTCCGAGGCTGTCCCAGTGGGCAGCTGGGTTGGGAGACTGGGACATACTGGCTTGCTGTAGGCGAGAGGAGCACAACACGCACACACAACAAGACCAAATGCAAGATTGTTCAACAATTTAGGCGCTATCCCTTTGATACGGCGATGCCGTTTACGGGAATTTCGACTAATCTGATAGAGACAGTTAGACAGTGAGCTAGAGAAAATTGTTAAGGTCAGCGCAGGGCCTAAATAAAGATTTTTGACAGGGCCGGAGCCTAGTGGGACACTGTTGCCACTAGTGACTCGGCTGTCAGCCTGTTATTTAGCTTTCCTGGGGTGTCTCTGTAGGCCGTGTGTCTGGGTGATCTGAAAGGCACAGTTCACACAGAACAGAGGGAACAAAGGGAGAGAGAAACAAAACCAAACAAGGTAAAAGAAACTTAGATGAGGTTAGACACTAGGGCTAACGGATCTGTAAATGCAGAGAAGGATAACAGTTTAGAAAGTGTTACGAGCTAAGAAGGCTTGCGCCGACTATGTGTGTTTTCTGAGGCAAGGATGGGTAGCACTTTGACACGGGAGAATATCTGATATTCTTGTGGCCTATGCTAAGTGGATGATCTGTATTTCTTTACCTAGTTCCAGCTTGCCTGGGGTGACCCGAACTCACTCTGGCTGGGCCAATGGTGAGGGAAACTCCCCCGTCGCTCCAGACACTTAACTGAGGTGTCCGCGGGCCTTTCCTGTGCATCTACCTTGGTGCGCCCACTCAAACAACTTCGACTTTTAACACAACCTGGCAATTCCGAGGATGTCACCTGCTTACGACACTGCAAAAAGGGTGTCTTCCCAGAACCCCTCTTACGAGGTGGCCCCTCTTTAGGCCCCGGTTTGGGAGGACGTTCCGAGATTGCCTTGTGTCGCAGCGTGAATGACCCCTCTTTGTGGAATTTACCAGATTGCTGATGTCTTTGTTGCGTGCCGCACCAATGGACAGAGACAGGAGGGTCCGAGACTCACGCACAGCTAGCGCTGGTTACGCCGGTAGGAGAGAAACCCCACCCACTGAACACCAACCAGGGATGACGATCGGATCACCACCCACAAGAGGATGCTCCTTGGAAAATACTAAAATGTGGCAGAAGAAGGAAAACTCCAAAATTAATTAAAGTTTACCTTATTTAAACCAAATTGAGTAATTTTCTTTGGGTGTGTAAAATACAAAACCTTGCTACCTAAGGGTAAAGGAGAAAACACAGAAAGGGAATTATGATAATGTGGTTAATCATCAGAGGGACCTAGGAAGAAGGGTCAGTGAGTAAGCAGGAGAACACAGGAGCACGCCGGCGCAGTGGCGGGTTTGGGCCACCAGAGGGTGTGCTCCTAGTGGTCAGCCTGGTAGAGAAGACAAGCTTAAATGAGATCGCAATTCAAAACTGGTTTAAATTCAATTCAGATAAGCATGTACAGAGATGTTACGTAACCCCTAAGGCAGTTGGATGCAGTGGATGGGGAAACGACGGCAGAGGAAAAAAAAATTAATTAAAATTAATTAAAAAAAAAATTAATAATTTATTTTTTTTATAATTAAAGGCAAATTAATCAAGGTTAAAGAAGAATTGATAAGCGAACTCGATTCCTTAAACCAGCAACAGTTATCAATTTATTAGCAACAAATTAACAAAAGTTATTAATTCCCTGAAATGAGTTGACTCAATCAATTTATCAGAAAGGAGAACAAGGTAATCTCTTAATAAGACTTATGGATCCATCCAAGGGATAAACCAATAACCTTATTCAGAGGGAAACGGAATTAAGTGGAATTCGCCTATAACACAATGTATGAGATTTAAATGAGAATTTAAATCAGGTTTATCTGCTCACGTTTCTTAAAACCCAAGTCTGAATGAGATTATGAATATTAACGAATGGGGTCACTCTTGATGCTGATCACTTTCTATAAGTTGATAACACAGAATGAACCCAATTGCAAATAGACTGAAATCTCAAACAGGACGCAGAGAGAGAGACGAACATCGCAATCGCTTCACCTGTGAAAGATTAGCGATGACTGGAGAGGAAGAATTTCAGGAAATAGAATGACCTAACAAAAATTTCCGCGCGATGGCGCTGTCTTGCTCACGTCGGTAAAAAGGGTCTGGTGGTAATTTGAACTGAGGGGCGCAAGGCTGCGCTCTAGCGTTGAGGAGTCAAATCACAATCAGAACCACTTTATTGTCCTTTCTAGGACGCGCGCAAAATGTGCATGCACGCAGTGATTGAAATCCAGGCGGATTTTTCTCGTGCTATTTTCACGGATGTGTGAGGCAGAATTGAGTTCACTGCTTTTACACTTATACGTACACTATATCACAGGAATTTACATCTGTGAAAGATTAACTCCAAAAACATGAATCATTTAGCGCTTAATGATTGAAATGTTCTGGTTTAACTTTTGGTTGACTAAATCAAAAGGTTAAAACTCGGAGTTTTTCGTTAACCAAACGAATTATAATTCAGGCCTAGGTTAGGATGATCAGAGGAGCATCGCTCTTAATCATTCCTCTTTCTTCCTGTCCAAAAGATTCTCGTTTTGAACAGGAGAGTTTAAGGAAATATCTCTAATCGTGTACACGTCTGTACAGCAGTAAATATTTCTTTTGTCACAACTACAGTTTTTAACTTTAAACACTTAAGAGTGAATATCAGTATTCTAACTGCAATTTATTTTTACAATTACCACGACTAACGCATTAGGGCTAGGTAATTTCATTGATATGCTGCAGGGTCTCAACATGCGGCGCGCGCATTCGGTTTACTCAAACAGCGGCGTGCGGCGGCGCGCACTTTGTGTCAATCAAACAGCAAAATATACAAAATTGTCACTGCATTAATTTCTCACACAACAAAGCTTAAAATATTGCCCTTGACTTCTCCACCAGAAAATATGTAACGAATCTCGACTCTAGGTCTTATAGCTCAATTTGAATTTAGGGGAAGAATATTCAAAATTAATGATCTGGATCAACAATTTATGAACTATTCCTTGAATCGAGGGTCTCGCATATATTCATTCACCCAACGAGGGGTTTTACACCACGCTCGTCTGTCTCAGGTACATATGACTCAACTAACACAACGGATTATGATTAGTTTGGAGCATATGTCCTTTTACAGACAGAGGAGTGTGTGATTTTTGAAAGCAATAAGAGATTGCACAGTTTTCTAGTCAGCGCGGCCCGCGTGCCGATCTACAAAACTCCGAATCCTTGCTTTCCTTAGCTTGAATCGTGCTGGTAATGTTCAGTGCACTCGAACAGAATCAGAACGTAGCATTAGGATCTTTAATATTAAAGAGGCTTTGTTGTGCAATTAATACACACAATGGCAAATGATGTATAAATGGAGTTTAATAAAACACACGACTAAATTACACTACAAATCACACGTGATATATGTATATACAGGTAAAACAAAATAAAAATAAAACTTAAGAAAGGAAACAATGGAAAATGAGAATACAAGAGAAATTACAGTTACTTGCACAGCTTTTGACCTTTGGAGACAACCACAGGAAATTATTTGTCTAGAATTTGACGGAACAAGTTTTGCATTCGAACCTGTGTGATGCTGAGAGCATGCGGTTGCCCGGGAGACGGAATCTCTTTGGTCTCTCCCACGTGGGTTGGTTTTGCGGGAGTTCCAAGCGTCTTAGAGAGTTCGTGCTGGATGTTTGCCTTCGTTGGAGGAGACCGCGCACGTACTAACTTGAACTGGCTATTCGCAAAAGTAAACGTGAAGTAAAAGTAACGAGAGACTGATAACTTTAAGAAGTTTCAGAAGATGCAAGAAGATGAGTCCGAGGGCATCAGGAGATTTCCGAAGGAAGTAGATGGAGCCAGGGACCAAAGCAGGAGATAAGAGCGTAAGAGCGAGAGCTAAGATGAAGATGATTAAGAAGAAGACTACGACTAAGATAGAAAGAAAAGACTAAGATGAAAAAAACGAACATGAAAAAGACCAACATAAAAAAAAAGACGACATTATGTTCTGTGGCACAAGCTTTTAAGGATGGTTTGCGGTTTGTCCCAAAACTCGGCTGACCAATGAAAGCCGTTCATCACAGGGGCGTGTCTGCCCATTTGATTAACATGTGACATTGCTGATCTTGCGTCTCGAGACAAAGGAAAAGTTATGCTAACTTTGAAAACAAACTTATACATGAGGATATACATTTTGTAATATCGATATATAGTTAAACAAACAGATCACACCATAAGGATTACAGAGACATCAAACACATTGAGTTATTTTGACCGCATTGTTGGGTTACACTTTAAAGCATAGTATTACAGGCATTTTAAACTCTTTGGGTACTCGTGATTACACCTGAAGTTAGATTGGTGAATTACTGTTCTTTTACGTGCATTTCAGCATACTAGACATCTTTGGTAATCTTTTAACAAGTTTTAGAGCTGTCCGTGTTTGATGTGTGTGTGCGGGCTGTCTTGCCCGCGAAGGGGTTTGTGTGTGTGTTGGTATGTGCGTGTGTTTGCACGTACTGAGCAATTAGCGTCACGCTGGTTGTGATATACGTGTTGGTGTTGTCGAGCAAAAGGGGAATCTGGTTAGTTTCCTTGTTTTTCCTCCTCCTATGGTGTCACAGGTCACGAGAGGAGAAGGTTCTCCTTGTTTGCATAGATTGGTCAGATTAGTGGGGGTCTAGCGAGGTTCAGTATCTTTGACCATTTATCACCATTAAAATCACTTAGGCCTAGACACGGTGGAGCCTGGGGTCGCGAAAAGTCCAGTTGAATTTGACCATATGTGTCGGAGGAATGTGTTAAAAAGGCTTTCTTTGTTACCATTTGTTGATCACATGAAATGAGTTAATGATTGTCTGATCAGAATCCCTACAGTACATATACTGAGGGTCATACATGCAACATTGAGAGCTTCTGTCAGTGCACAGACCGCTCAATAAGTAAGATACCGTTATAAAGACAGTTCACTTCTATACAGGAGCCATCTTAGAATATAGTTCTCAATAAGTCAAACCACGAACGTCCGTGCTCAGTGAGCTGAACTGTACTGAAGTTCAGCGAACTTCTGAACCTGTATGAACGGCGTTCAGGGATCGACTTATCTGAGACTATATTCTAAAATGGCTCCTGCTGTGTATACATGAAGTGAACTGTCTTTATAACGTATCTTCTTATTAAACGGTTTGTACACTTACAAAGTTCTCAATGCTTCGTTTTGCTATGTTTAGACCCTCAGTATGTTACTGTGTTAGTCTGGGGCTATTTTGAGCCTTGTTAGTGGTATAAATTAGCGATTTCTTTTTACTTAGTCAATGCCCCCAGTACTAGCATTATACGCTAAACAGTTTTTAGAGATAAAACTCTTTACATTCGATTATCATGAAAACAAATCTCAGGGAACGATTGACTAGGTACCAATGTTTTATTAGACCAAAGGTTCGTTGTTCGTCGGAGTTCTCCTTTAAGTAATTGTAACCTCATCACATTACAGAATTTGAACAAAATCTTGCATACTAAAACACTAAAACACTACTAAAACATACTACAGTAGTAATTATTTGCACAACTGTACTAAAATGTAGTTTATTCCTCCAAATAAAGGATTATGTGTTCCCTTTTGTCACTACCAAAACAATAATGTCACAACCGAAACTTCAAGACATGTTTCGGTTGTGACTGTTTTGGTAGTGACAATTTTAGCTACTTTTGAGCCTAGCTTCGAAGATGCTAATCAGCAAATGGTTAGCAATCGCTGGTCAGAACAGTTGAACACATATAACAACTAAATTTTATGGAATAACATCCAAAAAAGTTTTCTCAATAGCAGAAAAAATGAGTTTGGTAGTGACATTCCTTAAAGTTACACACAGATTTTTAGACTTTAGAACACATTTACCTCAAAATGATGGGATCAATCTACTCACCATATAGCACATGAGAGAGAGGGACACAGGAATGTTTCCTGATCAAAAATGTAGGGGTGTGGTTAAAATCAGTCTCAGCCAATGGACTACAACATTCACTGTTTTGGTAGTGACATGAAAATGCGGGACACGTTTTTTTTAGATAAAGTTTCATGATTTAAAAATAAAAAATATTATAAATATATTTTTTAACTTCATTTTTAAAAAGAAAATATATATATTTATTTTTAAACAAGAATGGAAAAATTTGCAAAAAAGTTTTCAATATCATTTTCACAAGTTAAAATTTAGGGGTTAGGGTTTGGGACAGCTACCTCCTAATTGAAAGTAGCCCATAAATTATGTTTTTATATATATAAAGCTTACTGATATCTTAAATATTATTGTGGGTTTAAATAGATAATTGAAGGATCTTAGTAAACATCTAAAATTTTAATAATTAAATACTTTTCAAATGTGTTTTTTGGATGAGGGACAGCAGTTTGCACCAATTCTGTAGAATGGCCCTATATATATATATATATATATATATATATATATATATATATATATATATATATATATATATACACTGAAAAAAATGTTATGTTGAGTTTAATTAATTTTATTATGTCAAGGGGTTGCACGAAATAAATTTATCTAAATCCAGATATATTTTTTACGTTGAGTTTAATTATACTTTTTACATTGAGTTTAATTATTTTTTATTATATTTTGTTCACATGCTAAATATTCACATATTAAAATTAATGTTAATCCAATAGTTTAATCTCTTATTGTATCTTAACTTAATATTCAGACAAATAAAGCAAAGCCAGTATTTTCCACTCTAACTTTATTTTTCTGATCCAAGAGATACATTTTTGCTCTCCCAAACAAGAGTGCAGTCACAATTTCTCAAATAGCTTTTTTTAATAACAAAATGCCCTAGAATCATCCATTAAAATGCATTGTACCTGAATAGCTGGAAGACAGCAAATACTGAGGAATTTTTCAGAGATTATATTAAACTTAAAATACTTACAAAGAGTTAATGTCACGGTATATGAATTCATTGTCTCTCTCTCGTCTTGCGTGCTGTTGTGTGTGTGTGTGTGTGTGGGTAATTGGGGGCGCGGTCACTGATCAGCGATGATCAGCTGCACCAGCTGGCTTCAATCTGCCTTACCCTTTATATGTTCAGTAACTGGTGTCTCATGTTGTCAGATCGTTGTTCTTCCCGGTGTGTTCCTGAGTGTGGTCTTCCTGTGGATTCCCTGTTCGTTCCTGTTCTTCTTCGAGTCTCTATGCACTTCCACGGATTTCACTTCACGGATCTTCACCACGGGATTGGGAGCACTTCACTGGTTGTTCACCACGGTCCCTGCGTAACGTTTCATCTAGCGCTGGATACGCTCGATCCCACCGTCATCTACAGTGGACTTCCTTGAGTGATTCTGATTATTATTATATTCTCTAATAAAGAGTTTGCACTTGCATCCTTCTCCTGTCGTTCGTAACAGAACGATCTGACCCTCAACATGGATGCAGCAAGCTGGGACGAGTTTGCTAATCGGAGCATTGCACGTTTTGATCAGCAGGAGGAGAGTATCAACAACACGGGTTCGGGCGGTCCAGGCGCTTGTGACGCAGGTGTCCGAGCTCACCCAACAATTCCAACTGCTGAGAAATCCCACTGCGCCACCCACACCGCCAGTTCAACCCAGACCACCTGAGCCGCATCCACAGCGTGAACCACGGCTACCTGCTCCCGAAGGATACTCAGGTGAACCCGAATATTGCAGAGCTTTTCTGACCCGATGCTCTATGTATTTTTCTTTACAGCCACTGATGTTTTCCCAAGAACGAAGTAAAGTGGCATTTGTTCTTACGCTGCTGTCGGGCAAAGCAGCTCTCTGGGGGACGGCGGTGTGGGAGAATCAAGACCCATGCTGCGCCTCGTTCCAGGCACTCTCCGAGGCGATGAAGAGGGTCTTCGATCGTGCGGTGGCGGGTAGGGAGGCGGCCAGACCACTCGCCGATCTCCGCCAGGGTAATGGGTCGGTGTCGGAATTTTCCATCCAGTTCCGCACCCTGGCCGCAGAGTGCCGTTGGAACGAGGAGGCGCAGTGGGACCAGTTCCTGCATGGGTTGGCTGACCGTGTCCAGAGGGAAATTTACATGTTGGACCTTCCACAGGATCTGAATGGACTGATCGAGCTAGCGCTTAAGGTTGACGCCCGGCTGGGCAGGATGGGTCGATTTCAGCAGAGTCATCAACCTTTCAGCACGGAGGATTTCCGCACCAGCAGCAGAGACACGGTCAGCCCCACCTTCGATCCCGAACCCATGCAGGTGGGTAGAGCTCGGCTTTCCCGGGAGGAGCGCGAGAGGCGGAGATCCCAGGGACTGTGCCTTTACTGTGGGAAGGCGGGCCATTCCATTCATGCCTGCCTAGTAAAAGATCAAGCCCGGTAGTAACATTGAGGCTACTATCGGGTGGGGATCTCCGCCGAGAAGACCTCATCACCATCATCTACCCTCCTCCCGGTAAGACTAAGGTGGGCAACCAGCACCCACGACACCAAGGCACTACTGGATTCTGGGGCGGAAGGTAATTTTATGGATTTTGGACTGGCTAAGGAACTTTCTATTCCCATTTCTCCACTTAAGCACCAGATATCCGTCAATGCCCTCAACGGCCAACCCCTTCCCAACATCAACTACACCACTGAACCCATCACTCTCATTACCATCTGGCAACCATATCGAGACTATCAAATTCCTCCTCATGAGATCACCACTCACACCAGTGGTTCTGGGTCACCCCTGGCTCACTCTGCACAACCCCAGAGTTGATTGGGGACAGAATTCAGTTTCCACATGGAGTAATAAGTGTCATGAGTCTTGTCTTGTATCTGCGTGTTCGTCTGTACCTGTTTCTGTGTTCCAGGAGGAGGCAGTGAATTTATCTAACGTGCCCGAGGAGTACCAGGACCTGAGAGAAGTGTTCAGTAAGTCTCGAGCTGCTTCTCTCCCTCCTCACCGTCCCTATGACTGTGCGATAGACTTAGAGCCAGGTAAGTCTCCGCCTAAAGGCAAATTATATTCACTTTTCTGTTCCAGAGAGGGAGGCCATGGAGAAATATATTTCTGATTCTCTAGCTTCCAGATTCATTCGCCCTTCTTCATCTCCAGCGGGGGCGGGGTTCTTTTTTGTGGGGAAGAAGGATGGATCTCTGCGACCGTGTATTGATTACCGAGGGTTGAACAACATCACGGTAAAGAATACCTATCCTTTGCCGTTGATGTCTTCAGCCTTCGAGCGATTGCAGGGAGCATCCATTTTCACAAAATTGGATTTACGTAACGCTTATCATTTGGTCCGCATGAGGAAGGGTGATGAATGGAAGACCGCATTTAATACCCCTAGGGGGCACTTTGAATATTTGGTTATGCCCTTCGGCCTGTCCAACTCCCCAGCGGTCTTCCAAGCACTCGTCAATGACGTGCTGAGAGATATGGTCGACCAATTCATATATGTTTACCTGGATGACATATTGATTTTTTTCATCTTCTCTCCAGGAACACGTTCAGCACGTCAGGCGAGTGCTTCAGAGGTTACTAGAGAATGGGCTTTTTGTCAAGGCGGAGAAATGCGTTTTTCATGCACAGTCTGTTCCTTTCCTAGGGTACATCGTCTCGTCTGAGGGAATGCGTATGGATCCTGACAAGGTTAAGGCTGTGATTGATTGGCCTAGTCCAGATTCCCGTAAGGCCCTACAGAGGTTTCTGGGATTTGCCAATTTCTATCGCCGTTTTATTCGTAACTTCAGCCAACTAGCCGCGCCTCTGACCGCCTTGACCTCCCCCAGAACGACGTTCAGGTGGTCCGAAACAGCTGAGGCTGCGTTCGCCAAACTTAAGAGCCGCTTTGTTTCGGCTCCCATCCTCGTAACCCCTGATCCATCACGTCAGTTCGTGGTGGAGGTCGACGCGTCAGAGGTGGGGGTAGGAGCAGTTCTTTCCCAACGCGCTTCCACAGACGACAGGATGCACCCTTGCACGTTTTTGTCCCATCGTTTATCATCTGCCGAGCGTAATTATGACATTGGTAACAGAGAATTGTTGGCAGTCAAGTTAGCGCTGGAGGAATGGCGTCACTGGTTAGAAGGTTCAGGGGTACCTTTTATCGTATGGACTGACCACAAGAATCTAGAATATATCAGAACCGCCAAAAGACTCAACTCTCAGGCAGGCTCGGTGGGCACTTTTTTTCGGACGTTTTGACTTTTCTCTCTCGTACCGCCCGGGTTCCAAAAACATCAAACCCGATTCTTTATCTCGTATTTTTGACCTATCCGAACGCCCGTCTACTCCCGAGTGTATTTTACCTGAGACATTAGTGGTCTCCACTCTGAGATGGGAGGTCGAGTCGAAGGTCATGAAGGCCTTAGAAGGGGTAACGCCTCCGCTCCGATTGCCCATTCGAATCGATTGTTTGTACCAGAGGGTGTCGGTCCAAGCGTTATTCAGTGGGGGCATTGTTCCAGCGTAGCTTGTCATCCAGGAGTTAATCGAACCAGTTTTTTGGTCAGGCAACGATTCTGGTGGCCACTTATGGCTCGTGACATCCGCAGTTTTGTCTTGGCTTGCTCTGTTTGTGCCACTGGTAAATCCTCCAATCGACCCCCAGATGGGTTACTCCAACCGCTGTCTGTCCCTTCCAGACCCTGGTCCCACATCGCACTAGATTTTATTACCGCCCTCCCACCCTCCCAGGGCAAGACAGTCGTTTTGACTGTTGTGGACCGGTTCTCGAAGGCGGCTCATTTTATTCCCTTACCCAAATTACCTTCTGCTAAGGAGACAGCGGTAACTGTCGTTGATTACGTCTTTCGTTTACATGGCCTTCCGATGGACGTGGTTTCCGACAGGGGTCCCCAATTTGTGTCAAAATTTTGGCAAGAGTTTTGTAAGTTACTGGGAGCGACTGTCAGTCTTTCTTCGGGGTTCCATCCCCAAAGCAATGGCCAAACCGAGAGAGCCAACCAAGATTTGGAGAGAGTGTTGCGATGTTTGGTTTCTAAGAATCCTTCCTCCTGGTGTCAACAGTTGTCTATGGTGGAGTACGTCCACAATTCGTCACCAGTTTTTTCCAGTACGGAATCCGAAGTCGCGGTCCCCTCCGCCCACGCCTTTGTCCAGAGGTGTCGCCACACTTGGATGAGAGCCCGTGAGACTCTTCTCCAAGTGGGGGCGCACCAAGGCTAAGGCCGATCGCCACAGGTCAAAGCCTCCCGTATACGTCGTGGGTCAAAAAGTGTGGCTTTCTACTAAGAATATTCCTCTCCGATCCGTCTCCAATAAACTTGCTCCCAAATTTATCGGCCCGTTCCCTGTCACCAAAATCATTAGTCCGGTGGCAGTCCGCCTCAAACTTCCTCCTGCGTACAGGAGAATTCATCCCGCCTTCCATGTGTCTAAAATCAAACCTGTTTTTCATTCACGCATTAACCCGTCAGTCCCGGTTCCTCCACCGCCGCGTCTCGTAGATGGGGAACCAACCTATTCGGTTAACCGTATTCTGGACTCGAGACGGAGGGGACGCGGATTTCAGTACTTGGTGGACTGGGAAGGTTACGGTCGGGAGGAGAGAAGTTGGGTTCCTGCTAGAGACATTCTGGATCACTCTCTTATCGATGATTACAATCGACAGGTAAGTCCGTCTGAGAACGCCAGGAGGCGTTCTTAGAGGAGGGGGTACTGTCACGGTATATGAATTCATTGTGTCTCTCTCGTCTTGCGTGCTGTGTGTGTGTGTGTGTGTGGGTAATTGGGGGCGTGGTCACTGATCAGCGATGATCAGCTGCACCAGCTGGCTTCAATCTGCCTTACCCTTTATATGTTCAGTAACTGGTGTCTCATGTTGTCAGATCGTTGTTCTTCCCGGTGTGTTCCTGAGTGTGGTCTTCCTGTGGATTCCCTGTTCGTTCCTGTTCTTCTTCGAGTCTCTACGCACTTCCACGGATTTCACTTCACGGATCTTCACCACGGGATTGGGAGCACTTCACTGGTTGTTCACCACGGTCCCTGCGTCACGTTTCATCTAGCGCTGGATACCGCTCGACCCACCGTCATCTACAGTGGACTTCTTTGAGTGATTCTGATTATTATTATATTCTCTAACGAAGAGTTTGCACTTGCATCCTTCTCCTGTCGTTCGTAACAGTTAATACTCATTTTTCAACCACATATTTCCTGGAGTCAAGGTATTCATTTTCCCGGATGAAATATTCTAAAAAATCAGCACAGCTTTAAATGTTCACAACCATGGCTGTATATACATCCATAAATATATACATCTACTTTTTGGACAAATTCACAGGAGTATTTTCAGCTCTTTGGGGTAAGCAATGTTCAACATATAGATGACTCAAAGCAACATTGCACATGCTTGGGCTACAGATCCAATATTGTCCAGAATGATTTCTCCTTCAACAGAAATACCATCAATGAGTGCAATGTCCTTATGTGCTCCAATTACTCCACCCTGATGGATTTCTGCAGGTCTCTCTGGATGTTATCTCTTTCGATGTCCTGTATATTTCTAGAGCATAGGTGAAAAAAAAGTATATGTTAATAGATTTTAATGACCTAAAAATTCTAAATTTCTTTATATTTACAATATAAAATTAAACTGGTCAGGAAAACTATTGAAAATATTTTGATCAGTTAAATAAAGTTTCATAGGAATTAACAAATCACAGATTTTTGTTTTAATGGCATTGTGGAAAATATCAAAACTTTTCTGCAAATGGAGCAGACACACAGAAGTCAGAATGGATTGAGAAATGGACTAACACACTTTTTGTTTTGGTCTTTTCATAGAAAATCAGAAAAAAAAACAATAAATTAAGCCAGTCTTATTTCAAGAACCAAACTGATGTTTTATAATGTTTTTGCCAATTAATGAAAATCTCCAGACACAGACAAATGTACTTCATTCTGTGACAACACCCATGTTTTTTACTCTTCAGGATTTAACAGTCAGAGTCTGTTAATAATTATTGGATGTCAGAGTTCTTGAATGCACCAGATGTGTTGAAAATGGTACCTGCTTTGAAAACTGTGCAGCAAATTGTTGATTTTATACAAATATTCTTAACCGTATGGCTACTTGCATGGTTAAAATTATTTTCTAAAATTGATGCTTTGGAAAATATTCAGTGGTAATGTTAAAGGAATAGTTCACTTTGAAATTAAATTTTGATATGTTTTAGCTTACCTCATCCTAGATGTAGGTGTCATTGTTTCCACGGTAGTTTAATTTTTGAAATTTTAGGTCAAACTATTTGAGTCTATCAGACATATAATGGAGGTCTATGGTCACCACCTCAATGGTCATGCACAGAGAAGTCCAAATTAAACATGATTTAATGACTTGTAAATGTAAGTACATTGATGGCCTAAGAACACGAAACGAGCGGTTTGTGTGAGAAAACGAACAGTATTTATATTGTTTTTACCTCTTGTAACCACAGCCACGTCCAAGTGATCTGAGGCCGCGGTCGCTTCGGTCTGTGCATGCGCCGGAAGTGATCGCTTGCACGTGTTCGTCACTCATTGTTTACACAGAGATTTCGGAAGTTTTACCTTTCACTGTGATGATCTAAACATAATTAGATATATAGGAAAGGTAAAAGGTAAAACTTCCGAAATCTCTGTGTAAAGCAATGAGTGATGTACACGCGCAAGCGATCACTTCCGGCGCAGTGCGCAGACCGAAGCGCCAGCGGCCTCAGATCACTTGGACGTGGCTGTGGTTACACGAGGTAAAAACTATACTGTTGGTTTTCTCACACACACCACTCATTTTCGTGTCTTCAGGCCATCAATGTGTTCTTACATTAACGACTCATTAAATCATGTTTAATTTGGACTTCTCTGTGCATGACCATTGAGGTGAACTCGAGGTGGCTCCCCTAAACCTGCATTATTTGACTGGCAGACAACAACGGTTTGAACGAAAAAATATCAAATTGAAAATACTGTGGAAATAAAGACACCTACATCTTGGATGCCCTTGAGGTAAGATAAAACATATCCAAAATTAATTTCAAAGTGAACTATCCCTTAAATGCATTTGCCATCAATGGGCTAGAACATAAAAACATCAGTATGATCCTTACAATCCTGTAGTGACATGGTTTAGTGGCTAGAGCATTTTTCAAGTTTTGCATTAATTGATTTAAATAAATAGCAGGGTTCCACACTGTAATAAATCTAGACCCCAAAACACGACAGGGTGTAGACAGTGATAGGACTACAGCTGCCATAGTTTTGCTGTCAACACAGTGATTTTGTTACAATGACTTGCCTTAAACTCCCGAATGAGATGTCCATCATCCTCACCAAGTTAGAAGCAAAGTGCCTTGAGGACTGGTCCCCTTTAAGATTGATGTCACTTGTAGCCTGTGTAAAAGGATTACAACCATTAAAATACAATAAATAATAAAAATGTCTTGAAACTGTAGAATATTTCCAACCTGTGGTAACTTAAATATATACATAATGACTTCATTATAGACTCTTTAGCTAAAGAACATTGAAAACATTGTGAGATATTATAACTGAGTCAACAAGTCAAGACTCCTGCCAGGTCTTAGTTTTGTTAATTTAATTAATTTGTTAATTTAATGAAAAGTAATTATTTTTTCCGTCTTCATGCCATATCACTAACTGTTAGTATTTGTATTTTTCATGTTCCACTTCTATACTAAAAGTATTAGTTTGAAATTGGGAGCAATAAATGCAGTGCCAACATAATTAGTCTGCCTGTTTAGAGCAAAAACAAAGTTGAACAACATTAACCTGCTAGCAGCTAGCTAAACCCACATTCTTATCCCTATCGTTGTTCGTGTACTATGCAATGAATAATCAAGAGCTGATTCAATGTGCGTCTTTATTGAGCCATACTCCATTTACGTCTGCCCGCGAACCGGGCCAACGACGTCACAACAGGATACAAACCATATATGGCATTTCACCGTAACATCTCCCTTTCTTTAGAACGTTGCCACACTTTACTAAGAACCCCCTCCATTTATTAACACCCGAACATGAGTGGTTACTAGATCAGCTTATGCTGTGCATTACCAAAACTGAAGTGCATTACTGGTGCGTTAGTCTGTCTTCACAACTAAGGGAAAATTCACAAATCAAGTCTTCACAAATCAAGTCTCTGTGGTGGACGTGACTGACGGCCGCTGCAGCGTAATGATCAGAGTTTCGCGCTGGGCAGGCCTATTATCTCACTGACAGCTTTTGTTCTTGGACTTGCTCTGGCACATATTCTGTGCTGTCCGATGTGTCGCCCTCTCTGATTGCTGTTTCATCGTTGCTGGCTACCGAGCCCTGACTGATCCCTGCTTCTTGGTGATTAAACTGGGCGGAGCGCTCAGCCCTTCGCAAATCCACACGGTTGCGCCTGTATAATGTGCCATCCACATCCACCACATAAGACCGCGGATTCACTTTTCCCAGACACTGGCCTCTCCGCCACCGTCCTGTGCGGTCTCCAGGCAATGGTTTCATTCTGATGTGTTCGCCGACATTGAGCTCTGGGAGGTCTTTGGCTCTCGCATCATAATGGAATTTTGCCATGCGCCGTTTCCACCTCAGTTTCTCCGAAACTCCCTCGACCACCTTGGGGACAAGTAAACTGTTTGTCATGGGAAGCCCCCGACCTGAGTCTGCGTGACATCAGTCGTTGAGCAGGACTGCTGTCCAATCCCTCTGTGGGCGTGTTTCGCCAGTGCAGAATTGCTAGCCATGGATCTGTACCGTCGAGTTTTGCCCTCTTACAGAGCGATTTCACAATCTTCACTGACGATTCTGCCTTTCCGTTGGATTTTGGGTGCTGGGGAGAGGATGTGACGTGCCTGAATCCCCACTGGGCAGAAAATTTTC
The DNA here is from genome assembly GCA_030378365.1 of Hybognathus amarus. NCBI lineage: Eukaryota > Metazoa > Chordata > Actinopteri > Cypriniformes > Leuciscidae > Hybognathus > Hybognathus amarus. The sequence continues at coordinate 55,000 of JAQIUQ010000416.1, forward strand.
TAAACTGTTCACAAGCGAATTGCGGCCCGTTGTCAGTAATCACTTGATCTGGCTGGCCGTCAACGCGCAAACTGCACTTTGCAGCGCGTAATGACTGTGTCTGCCGTCAGATCTGGCAACTGATCAATTTCCCAGTAATCTGAGTAGTGGTCCACTATGATCAGAAATTCTCTGCCACCATACGCATACAGGTCCATACTAACTATTTGCCAGGGGCGCACAGGAATTTCATGGGACATCATTGTTTCTTTTTGCTGATTGTGCGCATACTCGTTACATGCAGGACAGTTAGCCACATAATCATTTATCTCTCCTCTCATGTTGGGCCAGAACAGCGTTTCCCTCGCCTGCCTGTAACAGGCTTCTCCTCCAATATGAGTGGCGTGAATGCGATTGAGCATTGCTGCTCTCAATGACTTCGGTATAATGGCACACTGACCTCTGTAAAGCACACCATTTTGAATGTTCACTTCATCTCTGAATGGCCAGTACTCGCGCACTAAGAGCGACGCGTTTTTTGCGTTCGGGCCAGCCAGCTAGCACGGTCTTTGCCAGCTCCTGCAATGCGTCGTCAGCTTTGGTCTCCGTTACAATTTGACGGAGACTGATGTCTGTCACGTTGAGGTGTAGGGCTTGATCTATGAATGAGAGCACAGCTTCGGCGCTGTCCATGGTACTCACGTGTTGTTGTGGTCCGGGTTCGCTGGACACCTGCTTGTCGAGCGCTGCCCTGCTCAGCGTATCACTTATGTACATCTCTGGACCAGGTTTGTACACTACATCCAGGTTGTAGCTTTGAAGCTGTAATAACATGCTTTGGAGGCGTTTGGGAGCATTAAGAAGTGGCTTCTTAAAAATTGTCACGAGGGGTTTATGGTCGGTTTCAGCAGTAATTGTCTCCCTGCCGTACAGATAGTGATGAAACCTCTGACATGCGAACACGATACTCAAGCACTCCTTCTCAATTTGGGCGTAATTTTGTTCAGTTCTTGTCAGCGCCCGAGAGGCGAACGCCACAGGCTGTCCTTGTTGCAGCAGACAGCAGCCCAAACCGTTCTTACTGGCGTCGCTTTGTATTGTCACTGGCTTGTTTATGTCGTAATACCTCAGAACGGGCGTGTTCGTAATCATGCGTTTTATTTCTTGAACTGCCTCGTCGTGTTTAGGGAGCAAGTGCCACGCTGACGTCTTTATCCAGAAGCCTGCGAAGTGGCTCGCATACCTCTGAGAGCCGCGGGAGAAACTTGGCCAGGTACGTCACAAATCCAATGAAGCGCTGAACTGCTTTTGCGTCCTGCGGTGTCTGCATTGCCAGGACTGCTTTTGTCTTTTCTGGGTCAATTCGTAGCCCTTCCGCTGACAGTATGTGCCCATGAAAATGCACCGCTTTGAGTTTGAACTGCACCTTTTTTTCACTCAGGTGGAGTTTCACAGCCCTGCATCTCTCCATCAGGGCGCCAAGATTTCTGTCGTGATCTAACTCGGCCTCTGCGTCCGAGTCACCGCAGCCAACAACCAGTATGTCATCCGCTATGGGCTCTATGCCTCTGAGTCCCATCAACAGCTCGTGTTGCTTACGTTGATAGATTTCTGGTGCTATGGAGACGCCGAAGGGTAGTTTACACCATCTCATCCGCCCCCATGGTGTCCAGAAAGTTGTCATTAAGCTGCTTTTATCATCCAGCTTGCAGTGCAGAAAGGCATCGCGAACGTCTACCAGCGTGAATAGACGTGCTTTGGGTAATTTATACAGAACGTCCTCCAGTGTTGGCATGTGATAGTGTGATCTTTGCAGTGCTTGATTGAGGTGTTTTGGGTCTATACATATTCTCACTTTGTCTGGCTTGGCTATAATTACCATGTTGCTGATCCATGGTGTAGGTTCTGTGACACTTGTAATGTGTCCGTCTCTCATGTATTTATCCAGTTGTTCTTTTACTCTGGCTTTTAAGGCCACTGGCACGTTCCGTGGCGCGCATTGCACAGGCGACACACTGCTGTCGAGCACAGAAACGGACCTCTCCTGGGACTGAATCGACTCGGATCATTAAACACGTCCTTGAAATTGTCAATTAACTGTTGCTTTGTGAAAGGCGGTGTCGGAGTATGCAATCAGTCTGTGAAGCTCTTCTGGGATGGTAAATTTCATGAGCCCTAGCCGCTCACATGTGTCACCCGAAAGTAATGGCTCTTGATCGGCTTCGACCACTTCAAAGACTAGCTTGTGTTTGGTGCTCTTTATTGTGCATTCTGTATGAAATCGGCCTAAAGACAGCATTGTGGCACCAGAGTACAATTTCAGTCTTGTCGTGCTTGGCTGCAAAGGGCTTTCTGGGTCAAGTTTGTCTTTGGTTATACGGCTCATAACATTACAAGTTGCTCCCGTGTCTAGCTGACAGGCCTGCTTTCTTTTATTAAACGTGAGGTTAACAAACCATCTTGGACCGGGGCACTTTACTGTGTCAATGCATTCTTCAGCGGCGAAAAGTCGACCCTCGCTGTAGGGCCCTTGCTCGTCCTGATCATCATCCACCATTACATTCACTCTGGCGGACCTGCCAGTAATCTGACGCGCTCTACACACCTTTGCGAAATGATTCAACACACCACATGATCGACAAGTCTTTCCATATGTGGGGCACTGGTCTCTGCCTTTCTTGTGACCACCCCCACAATACTTGCAATTCACAGTTCTGAGCGTTTGCTCATTATTCGTTTCACCATCCCTGCGTTTCAGCCTTTGTGCTTGTGCAAAATTCACAGCGTCACTGACTGTGTTGTCGATATCTTTAACTCGTTGCTTCCGTCGCTTCTGCCAGTCGGCATATTTCGACAGACTGTGACAAAGTCAGCTGACGTTCACGCAACAAGCGCCGCCTCGTGTTCTCATTGGCAATGCCCAGGACAAGTCTATCGCGAATCATTTCGTCTTTGAGCTCCCTATACTCACAGGTCGATGCTCGTTCCCGCAGCCTCGTGAGAAAGTTGTCTATAGGCTCGTCCAACTCCTGCTTGCAACAACCGAACATATATCTCTCATAGATCACATTTTTCGCAGGCTTGAAATACTCCCCAATGCATCAAGTATGACTTTCGGATCCTTCGTTTGTTCCTCGCTCAACACAATATTATGACTGTAGATATGTCGACATTCATTTCCCATTAATCGCCGCAGCGCTGCTGCTCTCACCTCTTGGGCTTCTCACTAAGCCCGGTAGCAAGCTCATAGTCCTCGAACTCCGCTCTGAAATTGTCCCAATTTTTGGATAAGTCCCCTGACATCCGCATGCCCTCTGGGGCAGGAATGCTGTTTAAAGCCATGTTCAGGATCTAGAGTTCACTTCTGACACCATGTTCGTGTACTATGCAATGAATAATCAAGAGCTGATTCAATGTGCGTCTTTATTGAGCCATACTCCATTTACGTCTGCCCGCGAACCGGGCCAACGACGTCACAACAGGATACAAACCATATATGGCATTTCACCGTAACAATCGTCTTCTGCCTACCACATCAGGTTAACTGGCTTTCACTGGACTATCGGCTGTTGTCGTACTAGCTGGTCCTCACGTGTCATCTGCAAATCTCCTGCCATTTAGTTTTGAAGCATTTACATGCTTTTCCTACACACTCTTTCAACTCCACCTTTACATTTTAAACTTTTATAAGGTACCCATGTGAAATGAATAGAAGATTTTTTTTTTTACCTACCTGCATTCCGCGAAGACTTGCCTCTGGTGTTCGTTGCCATCGTTTTGCGCAAGTGGAGTCACGGGAATGTCACGATAGGTCGGAGCCTCAATGGTCGAAGCCAGAGCCGTTAGTCAGCGGCAGAGTAAATGCGGGTCTACGGGTGTGAAAGAAATACAAACTTTTCAAGAAACGGTAAATTCGGCACCCAATGTTTTCTAGGCCTGCCATTATGTAGAAGCATAAACTGTTGCCGTCAGTGCACATTAACCATCTTTTACCAACATGATTTCAGAGCTATATTTTGTCCATGAAAAACATGCTTACAGCCAGTCAGGAATAACGTTAACATAACATATTTTTTTCTATCAAATGTTTTAAAGTGTGATTATACATTTTTTACTTACCAAAAATGCAGAGCTGGATGCAGCATTTAAAAGAGCGCGTCACACAGCGCCTTCAGAACAAAATGGCTTTGGTCGGTCGGAGCCTCTATGGTCGAAGACCGAGCCGGCGGCGTTAGTCTGTCAATATAGCGGTGTCTGTCAATTTAGCCTACTTTGTCAAAACAGCATACCGGTGTTTGTGAAGGGTATGCTGTTTCGATAGGTCCTTGTTTAAGAATCATAGTTTATAAAGGGGTATGCTGTTTCGATAGGCCCTGTGTTTATAAAAATACAGTTTATAAAGGGGTATGCTGTTTCGATAGGCCTTGTGTTAATAAAAATACAGTTTATAAAGGGGTATGCTGTTTTGATAGGCCCTGGTTTAATAAAAAACAGTTTATAAAAGGGGTATGCTGTTTCGATAGGCCCTGGTTTAATAAAAAAACGTTTATAAAAGGGGTATGTTGTTTCGATAGGCCCTGGTTTAATAAAAATACAGTTTATAAAGGGGTATGCTGTTTCGATAGGCCCTGGTTTAGTAAAAATACAGTTTATAAAGGGGTATGCTGTTTTGATAGGCCCTGGTTTAATAAAAATACAGTTTATAAAGGGGTATGCTGTTTCGATAGGCCCATGTTTAGTAAAAATACAGTTTATAAAGGGGTATGCTGTTCGAATAGGCCCTGGTTTAATAAAAATACAAATTATAAAGGGGTATGCTGTTTCGATAGGCCCTGTGTTAATAAAAATACAGTTTATAAAGGGGTATGCTGTTTTGACATTTTTCACACATACCAGCATACCCCTTCATAACCTATTTCTGTGTATCTTACTAAAAGAAAATACATTATAAAAACATTCATTGTTTATAGATAATTTGAAAAGTATTTTAATCCAAATTTGGTACACATTGAACAATATGTACAACATAGAACTTAGCAACAGTTTGATTCATTTAACAAACATTATTCATTTAACACACACTTTTTACACTTGAAATGCTCAGAGGCAAAGGTTGCAGGGGTACACTCCTTGTGCGTCCATCTTGAGCATATGTCACACTGCACCTTTAAAGACAAAAAATAAAACAATAAATTGCTGATTACTGAATACTGGATAGTGAAAGTTGCAAGTTTGTCAGTATATAACCTACTGTCTTATTACCATCTCTGTGAAATCCTCCTCAGCATCAAAGTGCAACATGTTGCAGGAAACACAGAGATCTTCCACACCATCTTAAATGAAAAACAAAAATAGTGCAACACAAGCAATGTTAATTTAAAGACATTTGCTGCAAGACTTTAGCACAATTTATCCTGAATATAGTATCTTGTCAAGGGACAAGTCAGACATAGATAATTAATTGATACCTTTGCATTCCAGAAGAGTGGCTGCAATTTTGACTCTTGTGGCTGAGACCTCCTCTGTGTCTGTTTGAGCAACGCAGATACTTCTACCTTGGAGAATGAGCTCTGCAAACTAAAGAGTTAGTGTAGGTGTAAAGTAACACACATTCATCCCAATTATATTTATCAATAATATCCATACCATCAAAATTAAGACACCACAACTAGAACTGTCCTGCTGCAGATTGTGTCTTGCAATCTGGGCTATCATGACATTATCCCTCCACACTCTTTGAACTGTCATGTCCTCTTCAGTGTCAGTGATGAAGTCACACCAACTGAGTCCAGTTACAGCCAGCTGACCTTGAACCTGCCAGTAATATTTATGAGATTTTTTCAGGGTTGCCTGTCCATTCACAATTTTGATATGCCCAACCTCAGAAACTGTAGGAACATCTGGGCATTTCACTTCAGCAAGCCCGAAACAGGGATCTGCATTAGGGTCATAAACTTTGGCATCAGGACTGCCACCAAGGTAGGACGCATCTGGGTGCACAACGAAACCACAAGGTGAGACATTCACATTAAACAGTTCAGAGTAACGTTCCAGCACCTCAGGTTCCCTGTCAAGGCCTCTTTTCATTGCCCTAGTTTGCTTTACACCCCTGAGTATCCGCCTAGCCAGTGCCTGGCCAGATGTCTCCCCTCGCACATGAGAAACCTCATAAAATCGGCTAGCAGTCACTCTAGGATTGCGCATGCTTTTCCACAGTGGACACTCGGATTGTTCCTGAGTCTGCTCCTCTATTATAACTGCCAACTCTTGTGTGACACTTAGGCTCTCCAAATGGAATAACTGGTGGCAGTTTGGCACAAAGTGCAAGCTCCTCAGAAACTTAGAACCATTAATAGGGAGTTTAGGGTACACAGGAGCATCTAGATGTTTAATGTAGTTTTTGGTCACAACAGGACGGCACTGGTAGGAGAGCACTGAACCTCGAGGCACAGGACCAAATCTGGAGTCCACCAAAACTAGTTCTGATAAATCGGTAAGGATGCAGGAAATCAGAGGTTGGGGAGTGAGTCCTTTGACAGCTTCTCCAATAGTCAATACTGCAGGGTCAGGGAAGTGACCTAAAACAAATGATACGTTAAGGAAACTTTATCACATGGGTATTAAATTTGTTATGTGCTGTTTTACCATGATCTGTCTGAAAACTTGATTCTTATTGGCTGAAAGTGTGCAATAAAACAGATTAATCCACAGATAGTTCCAGTCAGTTTAATCATCATTCTATATTAATGTGCTACTTTCAATAAACCAGAGATAGGAGATCTCTATCACAAGTCAAGTCAAGTCACATTTATTTATATAGCGCTTTTCACAATACAGATTGTATCAAAGCAGCTTCACAGTGATAACATGAAAGTAGTACAACACAGATCAATAATATTGTTAAATATTAAATATCCCCAACTAAGCAAGGCAAAAGCAAGGCAACAGTGGCAAGGAGTCCGCTCAAGTATCACACCAAATTTAATTACAAAAAGTCTGTCTCAATTAAAATAAATACTATAATTAATGTAAAAAACTGTGAACCTCCATGTTGTACATTAAAATAGTTTTATTCACAGCTTAATTATTTCTTATGTAATCTAATTTATACATATTTATTGAACGAAAAGTTTCTTTGTTACCAGTGTATGCTCTGTAGAGTGTAGATTTGCATACACTTCTGGAAGACGTCCTTGGCTTTCTGACCACCAACTGATCTGTAGTCTCTGCAGAAATCCCCTGAAACCGAAACTTTATAAGTATATTTTAATTAACTGTCAGTAATTTGCTAAACTAATGTATAGCTAGTTGTAATGTTACCTGTGTTCTTGGTCTATGCCATGTTTGCAGAGTTTCTGTGCATGCCGTAGTTGGTGGTACTGTCTGCTAGAGGTCGACCGATATTGGATTTTACCGAATAACGATAGCTAGGTTGGGCTGTACTTGCCGATAACGGATTAATCAACCGATAGTTTTTAAAATTGAAACTGGAAAAAAACAAACATAACACTCCAAGTAAAACAGTGCTGAACTTTATTATAAAAATACAAAAAACTGTATAAACCATGAAAACATGTCAATAAAAGGCATTCTTTCAAACAAACAAAAAATAATACTCTAAATAACAAATTAAACATTCCAAGCGTAAAGTTTAACTGTTCTTTTTCAAGCCAACCTAATGAATAAAAAAGTCGTTTCAAATAATAACAAAATTTGAACTTGTGAAACAGTTGAAACTAGTCCTGTTAGTTATAGAACTACAATACAAAAGATTCAAATTGAACATGGTCCAGTTCAAGTTCTAGTTCACTTTTAATATTCAAAGTTAAGAAACTTCAAATTATAATGGAGAAAGCAAAGTTGGTGTGCATGGTGTCCAGTCAGTCGCTCCTCTTGGGGTCATAAATCATGCCAATTTCACTGAACACCCTTTCACTAGGCACAGTGGATGGTGGGGGGCACAGGAATTTATTGGCCAGAAGTGCAAGTGTTTTAAATCTTGTGTTATTTTTCTGCCACCACTGCAGAGGCATGTCACTTCTTTCAATGACAGGCTCTGACAAATAGCAATCAAGCTCACTCTCAAAGTTACTCATGTTCGTCCCCGGGACACAGCTGTGGCACCAAGGACCCTGGCATACAGGGTGTCCAGTAAAGTAGGCTGATGGATTCTCTGCTTCTTTGCTTCTGATTCCAAACCGGCTCGGATCTTCTTCTCTGAGCTCGCCAAGCTCTTTTTCAGCTTCCTCCTTTAGCCACAGTTTTCCTCTCTCAAGTGTGTCTTCAGACGCAAAGGCACGGGCCTTGTATCTAGTATCAAGGAGTGTTGCTAGGACCAGAACTTTTGTCTCTTCTGCCTTGGAAAACCGCTTTGTCAGGCTGTCAAGCATGGTCTTGCACAACGTTTTAATCCCTACTGATGATGGACCCTCTGCCTGCAGCATCAGCTTCAGAACAGACACACTGGGCATAATGCATCCTGCTGAAGACTCAGAGTTGCTCATCTCCATTGTGACTTCTTCGATGGGAACCAGTGTGTCAATAAGGTTACTGACAATGTCCCACTGTGTGGCAGATAAGCAGCTGATATGACCATGTTCACCAGCGTACACATTCAGTGCCCGTCTCTGTTCATACATTCTTTGGAGCATATGGAGTGTTGAGTTCCATCGAGTCGGGACGGCTGGATGATGTTGTGCTTTGGGAGACCAAGCTCCTCCTGAATGGCTCTTAGCCTCTGTTTGGCCAGTACAGAGTGGCCGAAGTGAGTTGCACAGCTTTTTAATATGGCAATAATGTCGAGGACAGCTCTCTGACAAGATAGGCCATCGTTGATAATGAGCTGAAGTGTGTGAGCAGTGCAGCTTAAATCAGGAAGTTCAGCCAGTTTCATTCCTTTTACCATGTTTGCTCCCCATCTCTTAGGACAAGAACAACACGATGTGTTGCAATATCCCAATATTCTAACATGTTTAAGAGGGTTTCTTGAATATAACTGGCTGTGTGTGATCCAGTCATGGGCTTGACATTTAGCACCACTTGCTTTCTAGACCAGTCCTCAGAAATGAAATGCCCAGTTAGGCTCATCAGGGACTCTGTAGTTCCAGACCAACAGTCAGTTGTGAAGGCCATGAATGGGGCCTTGTCCTTCGTCACTACACTTTTCACTTTTGTCAAAACTCTGGAATATGTTTCATCAAGCATCTTTGTTCTGTAGAACTTCTCATTTTTTATTCGATACCTGGGTTCCATAAGGGACATGAGCCTCTTAAATCCAAGGTCTGAAACCACTGAATATGGTTGGTTGTCAGTGGCAATCATTTCAGTGATAGCGACATCAATTTTGATAGACCTTGGATCTGTATCCTTCCACCCTGTCTTGCTTTCAAACAGTTGAGGCACTGATGGCTGAGAAGGATCTTTCATGCCTCTTTTTCTCTAGCCTCTTCATGGACTTTTGGATGTATGTGCTTCAGATGACTCCACATGTTCGTAGTATTTTACCTGTAGATGTTGATGCCCCCATGCTGATTATTTTGTCACAGATATTACACTGTGCTTTCCCTGGCGATACCTCAGTAAAATACTCCCACACTGGTACTTTCTTCAAAGCATTTGCCATCTGAAAATAATGTAAACATTAAAATATGTCAAATGTGTGTTTCTTTAGCTATAACATGTTGCAAGTCCAATTTGTTAACAATGATCTATTAGCTAGTTTACATGAACTATGTGCATTATGCAATATAAATGTTTACAGCATTAATATTTGAACAATACAATTTCACCTTGATCATTCATGTTAGTTCATAGAGTATTAACTATGGTTAACAAATAAAAACCTTAATTTAAAATGTATTAGTATGTCAATTAACAAACAATGAACAGCTGCAGTTATTAACCTTAGTTAATGTTAATTAATGTTAACCTTAGTTAATACCATTGATCAGCCATTCCAAACGTGGATGTCTTTTTCACTAATAAACAAACATTGTTATGTTGTTTTGATTGATACTGTAAAGCTGCTTTGATACAATCTGTGTTGCGAAAAGCACTATATAAATATACTTGACTTGACTAATGTTACATATGGAATTTTATTGTGAGTGTTATTTCTTAAAGATGGCCAACTTTAAATATCTACAAAGCCAGAGCATTGAAATTACATAAATATTACATGTATAGTCTCACACATTTGCTTCTATTTGATAGAACTTAATGAAAATTTAATAAAAATAAATATGTATTAAAGTGATGGTGAAAAAAGAACCGAAATCGAATCCTTCTCTGATTCGTTTGTTTTTGTCGGCTGTATGAACATATCAGTTTGCTATCATACGTCTCTAGCTTATATGCAACGTCGCTGCATAATGAATGCATCAAAGTGACCAGCTGGATATAAACTAATGCAAATAGATGGTAACAATTTGTGACATTAAACATTCTGGTCGGACTTAGGTATATTTTGTGTCACTGTTTTAACCGCTTGAGGTACTACTAATGTGCGTCCTCTCAGCCACTCTCGAAGGCAAACAAACATACTGTTGTGCGGTTCTTTCTCTACTAATGCAGCATTTAGTCAACAAATTCATCAGTTTATAATGATATGACAACATTTTCTGTGTACATACCTTTTCTTTGGCCGTGCTTTAGCACGCGCATCAGATGTCAGCGATCTCGTCTCCACACAGCGCGCGCTCTCAGTACAGCGCGCAGTGTCACGTGTCAAAATAAACAACACGAGGCATCAGTTGATAGTTTTTATGACACCTCTAGAGGCCGCTCTTGTACTGCATGATGCCAGCAGACCCTTCTCAGCTCTCTCGTACTGTGTAATGAATGACAGCGCGCACTTCTCAGCCGCAGCAACGGACGAAACCAGGAAATAACTATCAGTGCGGATTTTTGCCGATAACGATAGTTCCACCAATCAACTATCGGATACCGATTAATCGGCAAATCCGATGAAACAGTCGACTCTCTACTGTCTGCATCTGCATCATGCTGAAGTGCGCAGATTGAAAAAGCATTGCAACCAGATGATTGCATAAAGCTTTGCCTGCAGTACATGTGCATGACGAGCAAGTGAACTCAACAGGCACTGCGTCAACATTCAAAGTGATCTAAAGAAAAAGACAAAATCCAATATCAGTATATTTTAATATAGCAAGTTCAACACTAGATTATAGAACATTCATGAGAACATCATGAAAAAAATGCATTTATAGGAGAAACCCCCTCAAAATAGAAAATTGCAACCGCAGTAAGAAAATAAAAACTTCCCCTTTCACTGTAAGCTTTGTAGATTCAATACAGTACTGCATCACTTTTGAAAAGTGCAAGTATGGGTACTGTCATGTTAGATGTAGAAATTCTGAACTTCTAGTGTAAGGGTTTAGTTTTTATCATAACAGGTTTCACAGACAAGACATTATACAATTCAGTCTCAGAATAAAATGCATGTTTTAGCTGTTTTACCTGAAAGCATATTTTAAAATAAGCCAGTGTTATTCTTTTGTCTCTAGATGCATACCAGTGTTTTTTTTCTTTCTAATGCATATTTATTAAAAGAATTTAACTAAAGGCTGGCTAAACCCTGTCTGTGAAACCAAGCCTTCATTTCTTATCAAACCTGCAGAGAATGTGGCTCCTCACGCTTCCTCATCGACCTATAACACCTACATCTCACGATAATCTCCCTGTTTCTCACACTCGACACTGAATGTTGCATGACAGAAATGAACAATCACGTTAAAGATTATTAAGACACATTTTTCGGACTATTTTTATCTGTTTAAAATAATCTTCAGTATATAAGCTGGAAAATAATTTATCCAAGAACTGCTATAAAGGCAAAACAATCTCTGGTATTTTAAACTAGCCTATCCTTGTATCTCTGTAAAGCCGCTTTGGAACAATCTGCTTTGGTAAAAGCGCTATATAAATGAAGATGACTTAACTTGACAATGTTATAAAGGTATGTATAGAAATATCACTTTAGCAAACGCATGCGAATGTATGGTTCGTTCCTTACCTTCGTAATTGAAGATGTAATTTTCGTGGAAGAACTTGTACCCTTTGTTCAGTTTTGAGTGCGTGGCGATTGAATTACGTTCGACAAGACGAAAAACATCTGCTGAAGACATTGACGGTATATTCCTCAGGGAATTTGTGAAGAGCGCGCCTGACGCCATTTCACCGGAAGTGTCTTTACACAACAAACGCTGAACCGGATGTGCCGTCTAGCTTCCGTGAAAAAAGCCTATTCATTAAAAATATTCGTAAGAGAAAAATCCACAATACTTTTTGTGTTTATTTCTTATAGTACTTGACAAATGAGTTTAACAGACTAGTAATGTAAACAAATTCAACATATTATTAAGAAATTTCTGCACAAAAAACAAAATCTCTCCTTGCTTATTGTATCTCCAACAGTGAAGAATACCCTCTCAGAAGGGGTAGAATATGCTTGAACACGTACTGTAAGATGTGTATAGAACAGATTATCTTTTAAAACGGTTTGAATGATTGATTCATAATTTAAGACTTTACTTATTTAATTACTGGATAAATCGGCGCTCTAGCAGTTAATAAACAGAACTGCATGCGTCTTGCGGAAGAACATTGTTGCCGGAGCTACTTCTCTCTGTTTATGTCCATGACGAGTCAAGCAAGCATTGGTCTACTCCGTAGCGGCTGCTATCGCGCCGGCCAGTCTAAACAAGAAGTCCGAGTATTAATGGCATTACAGGCTTAAGGTAGTGATTCAAGATAAGATAAAAACACGGTTTGAAAAAAGGCATTCATGATGCGCTCATTGTATACATGTTGTAAATTCTGAACACAAAAAAGTTACGGATTGCATCTGTTTTGATTACTACCGTCAATGTTTACCCAAACTATAAACTTTTATTAAAGTACTTCTGTAACGTTAATCATTTGAATATCTGTAACGGAAATATTGTGTGATTGTAAAGCAGTTTCAAATGGACAACTGCTGTCTCGCGCAAACAGATTTGAATGTAGGCTATATTATTCACTGGGCGCGCGCGCGCGTGTGACAAATGTGAGCAAACCTCAACTTCAGGGGTGAAGTTTTTGTCATTTAGGAATAAGATGGCGTGGGTGTTTCAATTGAAATCTTTTAAAGATTAATCATGCAGCGCTACACTCTTTCTCTCTCTCACCTTGAGGTGAGACGTTAAGGATAATCTAACGTTACTTCAAGCCAGAGGTGAGACCAAGTCATTGTTTAGCAAGTCACAAGTAAGTCTTGAGTCTTTGCATTCAAGTCCCAGGTCAAGTCCCGAGTCAAGACAGACAAGTCTCAAGTCAAGTCCCGAGTCATGACAGAAGTCCAAGTCAAGTTGCAAGTCCTCGAGTTTAAGCTTCAAGTCTTAAACAAGTCATTAGTGCTTTTTGCACAAATTACTGTGTTAATTACTATAGTAAATGAAATGTATACTCATTTATATCAAGAAGGCTTTTAAAATATGATATAATAATATATAATATTAGCATATTTATTCACACTTAGTGGATGTTGATTGGTTAGTTGTCTGATTGGTTGAATGTGAAGAGTGGCAATGCAGATTTAAAAAATAAATAAATAAAAGTAACTGTTCATTTGGAAAATTAATCATGATTTGATTACATTAAGTTTAAAATATTGAGTCCCTGGTTAAATTTTTTTTATTAACGTGACAGTAATTGTACTAGAACATTCCTATTTCCATAGCAACGTATCAAGCGTCACGTGACACTTTTTGGGGCTACATGCCTGTCATTTACTGACAAACCTTAACGTAAATCCTTCCATTTCTCCCGAAAGACACGAAAGTGAGTGGCTGGTGAACAGGTAGAAGACTTTATTGTTACCTATAGGCTAAAATGTGCGTTTGTTGTGGGGGAAAAATAACATGTCTCAAAATTACATTTTATTACAATTTACGTTTATTATTTCAGCTTACTTAGACATCAGTGTTTTTTTTTCTCAAATTATAAATGGTTCGCTAGTACTTGTGTATTTAAATGCCTGAAAAAGAAAAAAGAAAACATTATTTGGTTGAAAACTGTCTGAACGTGTGATAATAAATGACAACTGACACGCGCTGCTGAACGCACTCTATCACGCGCTCTCTGGCTCAGTGCCAAACGTGAAATCAGTGCTAATCAGCGCTGTGATCATGCGTCAATGATACAGTGCTATACTACAGTCAGTGATTATTACAACTCTGATCTGTGGTTTTAGAAGGTAGGTCAAGTCTTTCCAAGTCAAAGGGCTCAAGTCCGAGTCAAGTTGCGAGTCATTGTTGTCAAAGTCTAAGTCATCTTTGAATATGTTAAGTTGAGTCACAAGTCATCAAATTTGAGACTCGAGTCCAAGTCAAGTCCGAGTCATGCGACTCGAGTCCACAACCCTGCTCCAAACCAGACCACTCTAGATGATGCTCCCCCCACCCTATGCAACACTCAACAGATCCTTTTCTACTTTTTCACCTGTTGATGAACAGGATGTTTTTGACCTTGTCAGTAAGTCTAGGCCTACCACTTGCCTTCTTGACCCTATGCCCACCCAACTCATTAAGGACTGTCTATCTGTCCTCTGTCCCCTCTTGGTTCAAATAATAAACTCTTCCCTCGCTCTGGGCTCTGTTCCTCTGTCTCTCAAAACAGCAGCTATCACTCCCGTTTTGAAAAAGCCTGGGGTAGCTGCAGAGGATTTTAAGAACTATCGACCCATCTCAAACCTTCCATTCATTGCTAAGCTCCTTGAACGTACAGTTGCCAGACAGCTCCAAAAGTACCTTAATTGTCATGGCTTTTGGGAAATGTTTCAGTTTGGTTTCAGGGCCATGCACAGTACTGAGACTGCCCTGGTTAAGGTAGTCAACGACCTCCTGATGGCCACTGACTCGGGCCATGTCAGTATTCTCATTCTCCTCGATCTTACAGCTGCCTTTGACACTGTTTGTCACAACCACTTACTTTCTCGTTTTGGGTCCTTGCTTGGTATCTCTGGTGTTCCACTGTCCTGGTTCGAATCATATTTCACTGATAGACAACAGTTTGTTTCAATCGGGAATTTCAGATCCCCAAATCTCACATGGTGTCCCCCAGGGTTCTGTCCAAGGTCCCCTGTTGTTCATAATTTACATCCTTCCTATTGGCCAGATAATACAACATTATGGTATCAATTACCATTGTTATGCAGACAACACTCAGATTTACATTCACGCCAATCCCACTGACACATTGTCCACTGACTCATTGTCATTATCCAATCTGGTTAGCTGCTTGAATGCCATTAACAACTGGATGATTCAAAACTTTCTCAAACTTAATCAAGATAAGACAGAATCTATTCTTATTTCTAAATAACATAAAAAAAACTTAAACATCTGCAGCAATACATCCCTGGCTATTTCACTACAACTTCTGCGGAAGTCAGAAATCTGGGCGTAATCTTTGATTCTACTCTTTCTTTGAGTCACATCACCAGAACATCTTTCTTTCATCTCAAAAGTATCTCCAAACTGCGCCCCTCGCTCAACTCATCTGCAGCTGAAACACTTATACATGCATTTATCACATCAATGCTTGACTACTGCAATGCTCTATTTCTCGGCATTCGGAAAAAAAATCCTAAATAGGCTGCAGTATGTCCAAAATTCTGCTGCACAGCTGCTTACACGCACCAGGCCCCGGGACCATATTACTCCGATCCTTCAGCATACATTGGCTTCCTGTTTAATACCGCATCCATTATAAAGTCCTTCTACTTGTTTATAAATCCCTACATAATCTGGCCCCATCCTACCTATCAGATCTCCTCACCCCATATTTACAATCCCGCACCCTTCGCTCTAGTGATGCATGTCTCCTAGCAGTCACTTTATCTCGACTTCGCTCCATGGGTGACAGAGCTTTTAGTGTGGCTGGTTCTAAAATCTGGAATGCCCTACCACTTGATATCCGCCAAAGTACAAGTGCAACCATTTTTAAAACCAAATTAATTTTTTTTTTTTTAATTTAGCTTACTTGTCAGCCCGCTTATTTTGCTTGCACTGTCTTCACCTTTGTTTATATTCTCTCTCCATCTCATTTTACATACTGTGTACTTCACTGTGTACTGTCTTGGTACTGTTCATTTACTGTCTTGGGTCCCTTGAAAGGCGCTTTTCAAAATAAAATTTATTTTATTATTATTATTATTATTATTATTTTATTTGTTATTCTAGCCCGGAAGAGTTACACGTGACCTGATGTGCGAAAGTGCTGGAAGTTTAGTTTTTTCCGCGCTTCCTGCTGTACCCGCGTGGAGCACGGAGACGCAGGGATGGGAGAAGGAAAAATAGACGTCGAAAAGTGCTGGTAACTCGTGCATCGGTTGCGGAGGTTCAGAGAAGGCGACCGCGGACTCGAGATGTTTGTGAATTGAGAGACTGAGAGAAACTACGCCGAAGACCCGTGTGACGGAGCGGGAGAGAAGGAGCGCGAGCCGACGGCGTGATCTGAGGTAACTGTTTAGCCGAGATCGCTAGCCACCGTGGTGTTTTGCTGGGCGGAACTGAAGGTTAATCGCACCCTACATGATCAGATGGAAGGTTTTCGACGCTCTCAATGTTTTGCAAGTGTTTGTTCACCGCACTCAATGTTTTGCAAGACCAAAACAGGCATGCAACATGTTTTTTCTGTTCAGTAACGTGACCGTGAGTAAGCTGAAACTGGTGTGAAACTGGTGTGAATGTGTGTGTGAGTGGGCCCACCACTACATTTGCTAACTACCTGTTTTAGGAAACTTCACGGTGTTGTTGTTTGTTTTGTTTATTGTAAAGTTTTCTGTGTATTTTCCCGTGTGGAAAGAGATAAAGAGGGACCATTTCACTTTGTTTTAATGATGTGAGTGAAACTATTGGAGTAGCTAGCTAAATAGATAAAAAGGGGTTATTATTTAAGTGTTCAGGGAATATTTTGGTCATTTATTTTGTTAATTTGTTAATATGGAGATTTAGGGAAAAGCTTTTACATTCCATTTGTCAATTTTTGTGATCTAATTAAACAAGGGTTTACCCTATTCTTTTTGTTAAACTATAAACCATCTCTGGGTCTCATTATTTTTAAGATATTCTATTATTAACAGTTGTACAGCTCATTAGACATTTATTAGGTGCACCTTCATGGTATCCACCTGTGACTGCATTGAACCCAAGCACCCTCCATTCTTAAGCAATTCATAGAGTGGTAGTACGGGTGCTACATAAAAATTGGAGGCACCGCTGGGATTTATTTAGTCCAAAATAAGTTTTAAATCAGCTCTAATTTTAGTCTGACCCAGAGATTTAAATAGTTTGTTTAAAAGGTAGCTGAGAATCTAAAGCTGGCTAACTATTGACTTACAGGTAAAACTATATTGAAGATTACCTATTGAGTAAACTTTAAAACTATAAGAAGTATAGTTCTACTAAGCATCATAAGTCAAGAAGGCACAATTTAAGCTTTATCTTATTCAAACTACAAATAAAACCTACAAAATTTAGTTAGACAAGTGATCACTGTAAGTGCACAACCCGTGGGGATGGCTCAGTTGAAGAACTGGTGTGTTGGAGAAGGCATAGACCCAGTGAAAGCCTTGCTGGTTAAAGACGTACCTCCGGAAACTGAAGTTAGTTTCATTGAAGAAACGCTGCAGACTCCTGAGGCTATCATTCGAGCAGTAGGTGATGTTCTGCAAATGACAAGTAAGCCCACACACGGTGACAACAATTTTTACAGAAGACTGCGCACATTCTCAGGGGTCATGCCCACACCCCCGGGAGAAGAACAGCTGGAAAACTGGGTTGAACAAGCCAGACTTATGATTGAAGAATATGATCGCCCTGAAAGAGAAAGAAAATGAGAATAATGGAAAGCGTCAAGGGTCCTGCACTCGAAATCCTCCAAGCTGTCCGTTTCAATAACCCATCTGCAACTGCTATGGACTACATTGATATTCTCGAGACCACATTTGGCAATCCTGAGAGTGGTGACGAACTTTACTTTGCCTTCAGAATGTTGTGTCAACACCCCAACGAGAAACTTTCTGAGTTCCTAAGACGCCTTGAGAGAGTCCTAAATAAAGTTGTCCAAAAGGGTGGACTCCAATCATCGGGGGCAGACAAAGCACGTCTTGATCAACTCATTAAAGGGGCCATCAGGTCTGACATGATGATATTAAATCTCAGATTGAGAGACCGTCCTCCAGCTTTTCTCGAGCTGCTGAATGAGATATGCCTGGAGGAGGAACATGAAGATTCACGTCGCAGACTCCATCCCACCCAAAGCCGTTTACACCAGAAGTGCTACTGTGACCTCTGACACAAAGTTTAAAGACTTGAAAGCCGAAATACACCAACTCAGAGCACAAGTAAGTGAACTCTCTTCCCCCACCGCCACATCAAGTCACTTTTCCACGAGCACATTGCTTTCAGACCCTCCAATGGCAGAGAGCTCGGAAGACAAGAATGTTCAAGCTTTAAAGAAAGAAGTTGTCAAGCTCCGAAAGCAAGTCTCTGCAATGTCAGTCAAGCCAAAGTACAGTCCCGTTACTGAGCCCTGCCCAAAAGAGACCCAGTCAAGACCTTTTCAGCCAGAGACTCAAGTGAATATTTCTGCTATCGTTGCGAGTGAAGACGGGCACTTCGCCAACAAGTGTGCCTCTCCCGAGAACTATCCCAAAGTTATTCAGAAACTGCTGCAAGCTCAAAGAAAGTCCAAGCAGAGCCTCAAATCTGATAACGAAACAAGAACCAAGACCACTAATGCAAGTGTCAATAGAAGCTCTGTAAATATACAGACCAACAGTTTGCCACAAGGGACTTGTGGGACCGCCCCTCCACTGCTCAGGTTAGGATCAATGGCAACCTCTGCACCGCGCTGATGGACAGTGGATCCCAAGTTACCATCATCTTTGACAGCTGGTATGCCAAACACCTGTCACACGTCCAGTTAAACTCTGTGACTGGTCTAGCCATTTGGGGCCTAAGTGAGTCAGAGAGCAGTTACCCGTACAAAGGTTACATTCAGGTAGAGTTGGAGCTGCCACAAAAATCCAACAAAATTAAGTCTGTTCCTGTCCTGGCTTTGGTGTGCCCTGATCCACGTTGTTCTGAGTCTATACCTGTCCTGATCAGCACAAACGTCAGGGGGGTTCAGCCTTTCAAGTCCAGAACAAAGAAAGAAGACTTGGAGAACGTCAATTCAGTCACAATCCAAGTTCAGAGAAAAAACACTTACCCATTCCGGCAGGGATGACCATTACAGGCCCCAAAGACTTACCAGTGGCCGAAGTTAAGTGGTATGGGCCCGGTCCTCTCAGCATCCCTCCTGGCACTGAGTACATTGCTACCTGCAAAGTTAAAGAAAAACAAGACATTGGAGACAGCATACTCATCATTGAACGAGCCCACTCACCTGCTCTTCCTCCAAGTGTACTTGTCCAGCCAACTGTATTGTTCTCCAAGATGCTAGATCCAAACAACTTCCTGGTGCTCCTTCGTAATGAGTCTTTAAAGCAAACTGCCATTCCAATGGGCACTGTGATCGCATACCTTTACATCGCTGACATTGTGACAGATGCACCAAACTCTAAAGTTGAATCTGTTCCAGCTATGGATCCTTCAATGTTTGACTTCAGTGAGTCACCCATCAGCAAAGAGTGGAAAGAGAGGCTGAGTAAAAAGCTTGCTGAACACCCTCATGTGTTCTCTACTGAAGAGTGGGATGTCGGTTTGGCTAAAGGGGTAGAACATCACATCCGCCTGAATGATAGCACTCCTTTCAGAGAGAGATCTCGACGGATTGGCCCTGCTGATTTGGATGATCTTCGGCGTCACCTGCAAGGTTTGTTGGTGGCTGGGATCATAAAAGACTCAAGAAGTCCATATGCTTCACCAATTGTCCTCGCACGTAAAAAGAATGGTCAACTTCGCATGTGCATCGGACTACCACACCCTGAACCGGAGAACTATCCAGATCAGTACACTGTACCACGTATCGACGACGCTCTCGATTGCTTGTTCCGGCAGTAAGTGGTTTTCAGTGTTGGATTTGCGCAGCGGCTATTATCAAATCCCAATGGCTGAAGAGGACCAAGAGAAAACCGCCTTTTATCTGTCCTTTGGGATTCTTACAATTTGAGCGGATGCCGCAGGGGATCACAGGGGCCCCTGCGACATTTCAACGGCTCATGGAGAAGGCAGTCGGCGACATGCATATGCTTGAAGTCATTGTCTATCTTGATGACCTCATTGTTTTCGGCAAAACTCTGGAAGAGCATGAGCAAAGACTCCTCAAAGTCATAATTCGTCTGGGAGAAGCTGGATTCAAGTTGTCCCTCGACAAGTACCAGTTCTGTCGCTCACAAGTCACATATGTTGGACACATTGTTTCTGAGCACGGTATCAGCCACAGACCCTGGCAAAACTGAAGCAGTGACCGCGGTGGAAGCAGCCAACCGACTTTCCTTCTCTGCAGTCATTCTTGGGGTTCTGCGGCTACTACCGCAGGTTTATAAAAGACTACTCCATCATTGTCCGACCACTTACAGAGCTGGGCAAAGGGTATCCTCCCACCCAAATGAAGCGGAAGTCTACCTCTTCATCAGACAAGACTTACTACAAAGTCAATGAGCCTTTTGGTGACGGTGGGACCAGTCTTGTTCAGAGGCATTTCAAAAGATCATCCATTGTCTCACAAATGCACCTGTGCTGGCATTCTCAGACCCCACCAAGCCTTACATACTTCACATTGATGCCAGTTTTCATGGGCTTGGGGCTGTCCTTAACCAAGAGTACCCAGATGGTTTGAGACCCGTTGCTTTCGCAAGCCGCAAGCTAAGTGCGTCTGAAAAGAACTACCCAGTGCACCAGCTCGAGTTTTTGGCACTTAAGTGGGCCGTGGTAGACAAGTTCCATGACTACTTGTATGGAGCCCAGTTTACCGTGAGAACCGATAACAACCCCCTAACTTATATTCTCACGACTGCCAAACTCAATGCGACAGGTCACCGTTGGCTCTCTGCACTTGCCACGTACCATTTCACATTGCAGTATCGGCCTGGCAGCAGCAACATCGACGCCGATGCCCTGTCACGCAACCCCCTTCCAACTACGAAAGAAGGCTGGCAAAGTGTACCGGCTGAAAGTGTTCAAGCTCTGTGTAAGCAGATCAAGTGCCGTGAAACTTCGACAGAGTTCACAATTATTGCCGAATCACTAGGAGTGTCACCTGAGGGTATACCAGAGTGTTTTGCCTTCCCAGTTCGGTTGGATCTGGTTCTCTGAGTCAGCTCAGTCACACAGACCTGGTCACCGCTGAAGATATTGACTCTACAATTGCTCCAGTCAAACAGTCACTCTGTGGTGGTCCATCATTCACCTGCTCCGACAATTCAACTTCTGTCCTGTTGAACAAAGAAGCAAGCAAGCTGTTCATTCAAAACGATCTACTCTACAGAAAGGTTGAGAAAAATGGCACTGAGGTAAAGCAGATGGTACTGCCCAGAGAGTATGTCCCAATGGTGCTGAGATCTCTGCATGATGAGTCCGGTCACTTGGGCATGGACAAGACAATCGAATTCATCAGAAATCGGTTCTATTGGCCAAAAATGGGAGTTGAGGCTGAGCAGTATATCAAGAAGTGTGGCAGATGCATCACTCGCAAAGCCCTTCCTCAGAGAGCTGCTCCCCTAAAACAGATCACCAGCCAAGGCCCTCTAGACCTCGTCTGTATCGATTTTCTGTCACTTGAGCCAGACTCTCAAGGTTTCGCCAACATCATTGTAGTGACAGACCATTTTACTCGATATGCCCAAGCTTTTCCAGCCAAGGACCAGAAGGCGACCACCGTTGCCAAGATACTGTGTGAGCATTACTTTGTACACTACAGACTCCCTGCCCGCATACATTCCGATCAAGGTCGCGATTTTGAAAGCAAACTGATCCAAGACCTTCTGATTATGCTGGGTATTCGTAAGTCAAGAACATCGCCTTACCACCCTCAGGGAGATCCGCAACCAGAAAGATTTAATCGACGCTCTTGTCAATGCTTGCACACTCGATCCAAAGCAAAAACAAAAATGGAGTCAAAAAATCAGTCAGTTGGTCCATGCCTACAACTGTTCTCAGAATGACGCAACTGGTTATTCGCCTTACCTGCTAATGTTCGGCAGAGAAGCTCGCTTACCGGTAGACATCTGCTTTTGGCGTGACTGAGGACAACCAAAAGACAAAGTCTTACCATCAGTATGTTGCTAAGCTCAAGAAAGATCTCCAAAGAGCCTACAGTCTGGCTACAGAATCAGCAGACAAGAACCACCAAAGAAATAAAAAAGCACACGACAAGCATGTCAAAGAACAAGTCCTTGACAAAGGTGACAGGGTGCTGCTGAGAAACTTTGGGGTCACCGGAAAGCACAAATTGAAATGCAAGTGGCGATCCTCACCATACATTGTTATAGAGAAGTTACCCAACTTACCTGTCTACAAGATCAAGCCAGAGAGAGGCATGGGAGCAGAAAAAACTATTCATCGTAATCACCTGTTACCCATCGGTTACCTTGTGAGAATCCCTGTTGACGAAAGGGAAGAAGGGTCACAACAACGACAAGTAACCAGAGCATTTCAGCAAAATGCAAGAGACCTGGTTCAGACAAACAGTCACGAGGAAGACGAGTCCTCAAGAATTAAAGTACGACGAAGTATACCTGCCAAGACCTGTTGAGTTAGACTGGGACAAGTTGTTTACATGTCCAGAACTGTCCACAAAGAAATCCAAGCCAATCGTCAATGAACCTGAAAGACCAGCTCAAGACCCGGCTGAGATAGAACCAGTGATCAATCCCTCTCCGAACACTCAAGCTGGGATTGAACAAGTTGAACGTTCAAAAAGAATCACCCGTCCAGTGGTCAAGCTGAGCTACGATGAACTTGGCAAGCCCTGTGACTACCCTGTGACAGTCCTAAGCCATGGAGTGTTAGTGGGAAGTGGACTCTATGGAGATTCCAGAAGCAGTACATGTCAAACTCTCTGGTGCCACCCATGGCGTTGTGTTTCACTTGTTCTAATCTGGCCTCTACCTTTGACTTTAAGACTATTAGAGTCCTGTAATGTTTATTTTGATGAGGGCATCAAAATGATCTAGAAGGGGAGGATGTAGCCCAGTGGTAAACTTGGCTATTATAGTGAAATGGGAGTTGGTGGGATATGATGAATCTCTGTTACTCTCAAAAGTGAGTTAAAAAGTAACAATTATATACTTGGAAATTAATAAGGAGAATTTGATTTCTTAATAAGTAAATATCAGTTAATTTTACGTGATTACAAGGAGAGTGATATTTGGTTATTTTATTTCATGACAGTAATAAACTCAAGTTTATATTATTTAGAAAAATAATATTTGCCAAAGGTTTTGCCTTTTATTTCTTTGTTTTATTTTTACTGTTGCTATGTGACTAATTGTATTGGTAATTTGAGTGTAATTTGAGTATTCATGTTGTATAGCCAATAGTGTTTGGCGGAAGAGTTACACATGACCTGATGTGCGAAAGTGCTGGAAGTTTAGTTTTTTTCCGCGCTTCCCGCTGTACCCGTGTGGAGCACGAAGACGCAGGGATGGGAGAAGGAAAAATAGACGTCGAAAAGTGCTGGTAACTCGTGTATCTGGTTGCGAGAGGTTCAGAGAAGGCGACCGCGGACTCGAGATGTTTGTGAATTGAGAGACTGAGAGAGAAACTACGCCGAAGACCCGTGTGACGGAGCGGGAGAGAAGGAGCGCGAGCCGACGCCGTGATCTGAGGTAACTGTTTAGCCGAGATCGCTAGCCACCGTGGTGTTTTGCTGGGCGGAACTGAAGGTTAATCGCACCCTACATGATCAGATGGAAGGTTTTCGACGCTCTCAATGTTTTGCAAGTGTTTGTTCACCGCACTCAATGTTTTGCAAGACCAAAACAGGCATGCAACATGTTTTTTTCTGTTCAGTAACGTGACCGTGAGTAAGCTGAAACTGGTGTGAAACTGGTGTGAATGTGTGTGTGAGTGGGCCCACCGCTACATTTGCTAACTACCTGTTTTAGGACACTTCACGGTGTTGTTGTTTGTTTTGTTTATTGTAAAGTTTTCTGTGTATTTTCCCGTGTGGAAAGAGATAAAGAGGGACCATTTCACTTTGTTTTAATGATGTGAGTGAAACTATTGGAGTAGCTAGCTAAATAGATAAAAAGGGGTTATTATTTAAGTGTTCAGGGAATATTTTGGTCATTTATTTTGTTAATTTGTTAATATGGAGATTTAGGGAAAAAGCTTTTACATTCCATTTGTCAATTTTTGTGATCTAATTAAACAAGGTTTTACCCTATTCTTTTTGTTAAACTATAAACCATCTCTGGGTCTCATTATTTTTAAGATATTCTATTATTAGCAGTTGTACAGCTCATTAGACATTTATTAGGTGCACCTTCGTGGTATCCACCTGTGACTGCATCAGAACCCAAGCACCCTCCATTCTTAAGCAATTCATAGAGTGGTAGTATGGGTGCTACACGTATTATGCAAGTTACCATGTAATGATCAGTGACATCATCACTTTGCGGTATAATATCTATATCAGTTGGATTGGTTCGATATGATATAATTAAATCTAGTGTATGATTTAGACGATGAGTGAGACCACGGGCATTTTGTTTGACCCCAAAGGAGTTTAATAAATCTGCAGAGATGTATAAAGTACTAGAAACTCGGACTTGAGTAAAAGTACAAGTGCTCTATCAAAAAAAGTGACTTGAGTAGAAGTTGAAGTGCTCTTTAAGTACCACACTTAAGTAGAAGTACTGAAGTATTCAACATTTTTTGTACTTAAGTATTGCAAGTAGTTTATCAGCTCTGACTCGCTGACACAGTTTAAAGGGGGGGTTGACTGCTTTTTTCTTCACATGATTGTGTTTATGGGGTGCAATATAACATGTATTCATGGTTTTTCTTTTTTAAAAAGTCTTATTTTTCATACACTTCACCTTTATTATCAGCCGCGCTCTCCTCTGTCCCCTTGAAGCGGTTGACTTCCTGATTCTATGAAACCGCTCCCTCAGAAACAGACTGTGTGCTCAGATTGGTTAGTTTGGCACGGTGTGTTGTGATTGGCTAAACTGTCGCTCACGTTGTCCGGAAGGTTAATGCCCATTACCTTTACGGGTGTTGTAAATAATGGCATCGAGCTGCAGTTCAGTTTGAGGCAGAATCAGACCGAGAAAGCCACGATGAAGAAAGTCAAACAGAACCTCACCACACACGGCTCTTACTAAACGTTTCTGAATGATAATTTGCTACATTTTTTAACTTTATGCATCTGCATCTGACTGGCAACAATAGCAACTGACTACTCAAACAGCATTGGCATGTTTACTTTCTTGATCAAATCGAAAATAACGTCATAAAACATATTTACATGAAAAATACTTTTACATTAGTACTTATAAAAAATTCAGGTCCATAATGTTTGTACGCGTTTGTCATTGACACAAAATAGCATAACCAGTAGCCTATAAAGCCAGCGCTGGCATTTGAAAAATAATAAAACACAACGCTACGTCTGGAATTATACATGCAAATACATTTAAAATGATGAAGTCTTAGCCTACTTACAGGTTGTGGCCCAACAACTGCTGCCTCTGGTTTTAAAGTTGGATCTGCTTCATGTTTAGTAACAGTTTCTTGTTGAATCCGGTGCTGAACTCGTGAAGATTCTGGAAGCTGTCTTCCGTAAAATGCGCAGCACAGAGAGCTAGATTACGATAGTCATTTTCAGGAACATAATCAAACATAAATTGTATCCATTGTTGACGAAGTACAGCGTCCGTGGGAAGTCCGAAGCATAGAAGACTGACAGCTGCGTGAACAACACACTCGACGAGGAGCTACTGAAATATGATTATGCCCTTCTCTGCATATTCCGGAGGGAGGGGTTGATGCAAATGTGTAGGTTAGTGACGTACCATAACCTAGCTGTAGTCCCAATCGAGTTATTTTTGTAGGCAATTATGCTTCCTGATTTTTAAAAGACAATATCTCTGCTTACATTGAACTTTCAGCGCTGCAACTTTGCAGATACTGTTCATGCACCAACAGCAACATTACACACTATTTTAAATGAAAAAAGTGAAATCGCAGTCAACCCCCCCCTTTAAAACTAGACTAAAGACGCATCTCTTTAGTCAAGCATTCACATAATGCTTACCTTTTATTCCTCTGTAATGCCATACGGAACCGTTTGCCACTGAAACTGCTTAACGCAGTTGGGTTGGGTTGCGGAGAGTTTGTGAGATAGTGATTTTCTAACACCGACTCCTGGATAATGGAAATCATTATGAACATCAGCTATGCTAATTATTTCCCATCTGCCTTTCTGCTGTTATCTCGGACGTTTGTCCCGAGAAAAATGGCATTCGTCAAGTCCAGTTTATCCAGCCTCTCACAGGGATTTCAGATGCCCCAACGCCTGTGATGAGAATACCAACGCCTGTGAAGAGACGACTCAACACCGGTGATATATTATGGCTCTGTGTTATAAACAATATTTATATTTAATATTTATATATAAACAATATGAATGTGAGCCAGAGGAGAACTGGCCCCCGACTGAGCCTGGGTTCTCCCAAGGTTTTTTCTCCATCCAATCTGATGGAGTTTTGGTTCCTTGCCACTGTTGCCTTGCTTTGCCTTGCTTTTGGCTTGCTTAGTTGGGGTTATTTAAAGGGGGGGTTTAGTCCGTTTTTTCTTTGCATAATTGTGTTTATGGGGTGTATTACAACATGTATTCGTTATTTGTTTGTTTTTTTAAGTCCTATTTTTCATAAATTTCACCTTTATTGTAAGCCGCGCTCACCTCTGTTGCTGGAACGACCGGTTGACTTCCTGATTCTATGAAACCACTCCCTCAGAAACTCTTTATGGGCTCAGATTGGTTAGTTTGTGCCGGTGTGTTGTGATTGGCTAAACTGCGAAGTGAGCGTTGTCCGAACACGTCACGCCCCTTCCCTGTACGGGAGAATGTTGCATGTGGTCCGGTCAATGTAAATAATGCTGTCGATAGGCTTACTGCCGTATCAGTTTGAGCCCGAATCCGACCCAGAAAGCGCTGATGAAGAGAGACAGTCAGAACCTCCTCAAACACGTTTGTTACAAAACGTTTCTGAATGGTACGTGTTTGATTTATGATTATTCTATTATTACATAAGAAGTTTGATACCCTGTTATAATTGAAAATGCTAATGCTGCTTGTTAGCTTTTTGACATACGTTTTTATCTTGATTAAACATTTAATACAAATTATAGGGTTAGGGTTAAAAAAAACATCTAAATAAATGGCTATTGTAAACAAACACTGTTGACATTGATCGCGTTTATGAACAAATCGCAAAATTACGTCATAAAGTAGCTATACCTGGCAAATACATTTAATAAATATATATGATTACTAATTAAGCTTCAAAGTGTACGCGTTTGTCAGAGAAACCCGAAATAACATAACAAAGTGACTATAAAAACGGCGATGGCATTTGTTTACGTCCTTGCTAAAACGAAACCATTAACGTTACGTCTAAAATTATACTAATACATTTAAAACGATTAAGTCTTACTTACAGGTTGTTGCCCAACAAGTGCTGCATCTGGTTTTAACGTTGGAACAGCTTCAGGTTTGAGCAAAAGTTTCTTGTGTAATCCGGCATTGAATTGGTGTAGATTCAGGAAGCTGTCTTCAGTGAAATGTGCCGCACAAAGAGCTAAATTACGATTGTAATTGTCAGAAACATTATTAAACATAAATGTTAGCCATTGTTGACGGACTAGAGCATCCGAAGGAAGCCCGAACACAGAAGACCTGACATCTGGATGAAAATAGCACACTTTAGACGGCATGGCTAAGTTAGCTCTCCCCTGTAACTCTTCCTCTTCGGCAATGACGCAGCTATATGCGCATGTCCTATTTTTCCATATTCCGGAGGGAGTGGTTGATGCAAATGTGGGGGTTAGTGACGTACCATAACCCAGCTGTAGTCCAAATCCAGTCGTTTTTGTAGGCAATTATACTTCCTGGTTTATAAAAGACGATATCTCTGCTTACACTGAACTTTCAGCGCTGCAACTTTGCAGATACTGTTCATGCACCAACAGCAACATTACACACTATTTAAAATCAAAAATGTGAGACAGGAAAAAAAACCCCCTTTAATATTTAATATTTAACAATAGTAATGATCTGTGTTGTACTACTTTCATGTTATCACTGTGAAGCTGCTTTGATACAATCTGTAATGTAAAAAGCGCTATATAAATAAATGTGACTTGACTATAGACCTTATGTAGCCCCTCCTCTTTTCAGTGCTGCGCTCATTGTCTTTTGCCTTCCCGTCTGTATTTTGACAGCGATCTTTCATAGGCATGAATGAACTGCTCGTAAAAAAAATCCCGGTCGACATTTGTTAAGACATTTGCTTTACAATGCTTATGATAAACATTACAATGCTCATGATAACGTTTGTTAACTCTACAATAATTAAATCCACTTCACCATCTAATTATTCCTCCACAGCGATGCCATAGAAATATACAGAGCGGCCGCGAAATTGGAAGTTCAAAGACAATATTCTGCAGATGACGGCGCCCACGTTTCTCTGGTGCATAAGGTCTATACATCTCTGTTAATCTGTAAACGCAGCCCCTAACGCATCATTTTTATTGTCTACGTATGTTAAAATCTCCAACAATTATTGCTTTATCAACATTCACCAATAGATCTGAGAGAAAGTCTGCAAACTCTTTTAGGAATTCAGCATATGGCCCTGGAGGTCTATATATGGTAGCCAAGGCTAGAGATAAAATAGATTTCTTTCTTACATCTAAGAGCGTAACATTTAACATTACATTTAGAAGTACTTCAAACGAATTAAACCTGTGACCTGTTTTCTGAGTAACATTAAAACTATCTTTATAGATTGTTGCAACACCGCCGCCACGACCAGTCAGACGGGGCTTATGTTTATGCAGTATCCTGGCGGAGTCATTTAGACCGAAATACTCATTAGGTTTAAGCCAGGTTTCAGTAAGGGCAAAGTATATCGAAATTATTATCTGTGACCATTTCATTTACAATAACCGCCTTAGGTGTAAGCGATCTAATGTTTAGAAGACCTAGCTTTAGAAATTGTTTTTGTTCACTGATATTTAGATTTTCTGGTTTAATTACGATAAGATTTTTGCTAGATCCTGCATTAGATTGATTGTTTGGCTTCACTAAATGATGTTTTATTAACACAGTTCGGTAGAAGCACGTTCAGATAATTAACACGTGTGGAGAGCACTCAGCAATCATGATTAAAGCATGTGTACAGTGGGTAGCCAACCAGAATGCCTATTGCCGCGACTGTACCGTGCAAATCTGCCGCGGTAAAAATAAACTTGCCGCATTTCAAAGTCGTTCGCGAAATGACCGCCAGGTGGCGCAAAGGGGCATTTAGCAAAACAGCCGCAATTGCAGCATTTTTAAACGTTAGTGCGGGGCTATGTCAGTTAACAGTAAGTATGAAATACTACAACTATGGCAATTTCCAAATAACCAACAAACATGAAAAATTAAAACAAGAGCTATTTGCATTTTCTGTAGGCTACAATAATGAAACAAACAAAGATTTTGCGAAGTTGAAACTGCATGTTAAAGTAACAATTGTATTATTAATTAGAGACAGACAATTTTGTTAATGTTACTACAATTTATAGTATACATAGTAGTAGCCTATACATATAGACGTTTATTTGTACGAACTATTAGGCTATATATCTCTGTTTGTATCTGTTTATTAAAAAACACAGCACAAGGTCTTGTAAAAAAAACAAAACAAGAATGAGACTAACTGAATATGTAAAAAATAAACAAACGAAACAGAATAGAACAAACTTTTAGAACAAAAAATAATAAAAATAAAAATAATTTAGCCTACAACAGATTCGGTTAAATTTAACGAAAGCAAAACTTAATTAAGTAAGTAGCCTACATTTAAACAGAATATACTGTAACAAACTTTTAGAGCAGAACATTTTATGAATCAAATAATAGGCCTCTCTTGCAGTCACTAGCGGCGCCAGGATTTTGTTTGTAGATGGGCCTCCAGAAAACTGGATGGGCCCGTTAAAATAAGAAAAAAAAGAAAAAAAAAACGGGTTCCCCTTCATCTCCGTTTCAGCGCTTTTCTGCGGCACTGTGGACAGCGACTCAGTAGCTTACCTGTGTGGCTCTTGTGTCGCAGTCCTCAGCTTAGTGCTTAAGCGGACAAAGACGGCAGTGAGCTTCACTTGATTTATCTCTTTTGAATGTTCAATACACAAAAAGACTGAAACGGAATTGGAGGGTCTCTGTTTCTCTCTCCAGTTATTTACCCAGCACGACGGGCAGGGAACTGACCAAAAACTGTTTCTTATAAAGTTAGAATGACAGAAGAACTGTCTCGACATGAAATAACAGCAGCATTGAATCTGACAGCTGCTAAACAAAAACAGCAGGAAAATGATAGCCTACAAAATTATTTAACTGTTTTTTATTTATTCATAATGACAGAAGAACTGTATCAACATGAAATAATTAAATGAACAACATATCTAACTAAAGTGTGGGGACTGAGGAGCCAGAGCATGCCATGGGAGGCGTGGAGAGTGGTAAAAATGATAGCCTAATAATAGATTAAATAAAAAAGTTAAATTGTTATTATTCTGAAAATAATGCCTCGATTACACTGCAGGTCTTGATGCCCAATTCTAATTTGTTATTTATCCCATTTATCCGATTTTTTTAATTTATTTTTTTACCGTCCGTTTACGTTCTTTAGACTGCATCCGAGTCTGCATCCTGTGTTTAAACTTGCCATATAGCCATCTAAAACATCGCACTTGCTTAAAGGGTGACCATATTTTGATTATCGAAAACCAGGACAATCGGCCCGGCAATGAGATACTCAAATGATACTCGAAGTTTACTCAAAGATGCCTTTTTAATTTCAATACATTTAATGCCTCCTCTGTATGGATATAAATTTGTTACATTACAAAATACTATCTATAACAAAGACACAAATTCAGACAGGCTTCTCAGAGGTTATACTCTATTCAACATGTTTTATTTTGACAGGTTTCAAAAATAATGAATGAATTAATGATAGAAATATTGTCTATTCTGTAGGCTATTAGAAAAAAATAAAAAATAAAAAATAAATTGCCTATACCTCTAAATTGAACCAAAATAGCTCTCACAAACTTAACAAAAACGAACTAACAAAAGTTGTTTATATCTTTAGTTTTCTTCTTCCTCTTAATCATGTTTTTCTTTTTTAATGGCCCAATGAAAAATAAATAAAACCAGGACATTTTTTCATCACTTTATAAAAAACAGCCAGGACAAGGCGTGCAAACAGGACATGTCCTGGGAAAACAGGACGTTTGGTTACCCTTTTTACAGATGGACGAACGCGAAACATGCTTGATGCTAAATCTGCAATTTATGCGAAGTTCTCCAAACATCACCATGATTTTGAGGAGGAGGAGGACGAAAAGTGCCTGCCTGCGCTTCAGTTATTATGTGCGAGAGAAATCTCAGGACTGGTGGAAGCATATTGCGTTTAAACAGGCTTTAACGAGGAGCAGTGGGTCCGAAATTTTAGGACGAGCAAGCCACCCTTTTTGATATGTGTCAACGTTTGTCCACATTCACGTTTTCTCTACGACGTTTTGTCGGGCAATCCATCCCTTTGCAGATGCGCGTCGGGGTTTCTCTCGTCATTAAACCGCGGAGAAGTGGTCTAAATGCACACATATCTGATTTATTTCTAATTTATTTCCACATATGAATGAGGCCTGAAACCGATCTCAAAATATCCGAATGCATGCGTTTTTTCTTGTTTACATGGTCACAGAACACATCCGATCGCTGACCGTCTGTTTCTGTCTCATTGAAAATCGTGCGCGCCAACGTCATTCATTTCATTGGATCACTTGCTGGTGACGATGCAGCCTGTGGGCAGGCTTAAGAGTCCACACGTGGGGTAGAAGCCGCTGATTGGTTGAGAAGCTTTTGCTCAGCTTTCCTCTGGCTGCTTATTGAATGAACTGATAGAATGAAAATCCGTACGTTTCTGCAGACGAGAATACCTGGAGAATACCCGCCTGGGTCAAAATGGGCGGGCCCGGTCCTGAAAATGGGTGGGCCCAGGCCCACCCAGGCCCAATGGTAGCGCCGCGGTTGCTTGCAGTCAGTGGAAATAAATTAGAGAACTTAAAAGGCTAGCCCACTCCATGATTTTTGGTCATAGGCTACAAAGAAAACAGGACCAGTTATAGTCTAACGTCTAAAAAGTGACCGCCCGGTCATTTATTAGGCTATGTTTTAATGAGTTGTGAGCATTGGTGTTAATATTAGGGCGATTAAACGGTGAATTGTGAGCTGTTATAGGGATTAAAACGTAGAATAGGCCTATTCTTAAAGGACAACTCCGGCGCAAAATGAACCTTTGGTCTAATTACACATTGTTACCTAGTCAACCTGTTATCTGAGATTTGTTTTCATGATTGCCGAATGTAAATAGTTTTATCTATAAAAACAGTTTAGCCTATAATGCTAGTATAACGCTAGTATATTGGGCATAGAGTAATGACAAATAAAAATCGCTTGTTATTACCACTAACAAGGCTCAAAATAGCCCCACAGTAACACAGTAGCATAATAAGGTTCCCTACATTCAAACCGAAGCATTGAGAACTTTGTCAGTGTCCATACAGTTTAATAAAAATATATTTTATACACAGAGTCAACTTCGCGAATACAGGAAGAAGCCATCTTTGAAATATAGTCTCTACCAGTCGATCTACGAACGCCGATCGAAGTGCGCTGAACTGTGCAGAATCTCATATGGTCCGTCCGCACTTGGATCAGCGTTCGTGGATCGACTGGTAGAGACTATATTTCAAAGATGGCTTCTTCCTGTATTCGCGAAGTTGACTGTGTATAAAATATATTTTTATTAAACTGTATGGACACTGACAAAGTTCTCAATGCCTCGATTTGAATGTAGGGAACCTTATTATGCTACCGTGTTACTGTGGGTCTATTTTAAGCCTTAGTGGTAATAACAAGCGATTTTTATTTGTCATTACTCTATGCCCAATATACTAGCATTATACTAGCATTATAGGCTAAACTGTTTTTATAGATAAAACTATTTACATTCGGCAATCATGAAAACAAATCTCAGATAACGGTTGACTAGGTAACAATGTGTAATTAGACCAAAGGTTCGTTTTGCGCCGGAGTTGTCCTTTAAGTAGAGGTGTTTGTTTAACAGTTATGCAATAGCTATTCAATATAAAGCAGCATGACTGTAATAACCCAAATCCTGCTAATGATCAGTTAAATGTAACAAATTATTTTGTAGCAACTATTTTAATTTATTATTTTCTCTGTTTTAAAATTTTGATATATTGTTTTTGTTTGTTTTATTTTTTAACATCTGGCTATTTACTCGTCTTGTTCTTGTCAAAAATCTTTGTTGAGAAAATAAAAAAAAAGTGTTTTTACAAGACCCTGTGCTGTTTTTATTATTATTATTATTATGCAGATGTTAATTCAGTCATTTTGTTGGATAAAATGGTCCCTAACGTAAATGGAAATGCATGGTAATTTTATTTTATAAATATAAAATATAGCCTAGACAAAAAAAAAGGGGGTAAAAAAGTTTTAGAACTATTGACAAATCTCTCTGCATTAATAGCCTAATAAAAAAGTAGACCATGTTTGTTCGGGATTCAAACTTAATCAATTTTAGTCTTCTTTTACATTTTCATTTGTTTTTATATTGAAAGTAATACCACTTAGTTAGTCTGTCAAGTCAACAAAATCAGTCTGTTCTGATTTGTTCAATGTATGGATCTGTTTTGAAAAAATTCTCCCATTGCTATGGCCATCACTGTAAGTCAACTTCACAAAATGATTTAGATTAAAGACGAGCATCATTATTTTAATTTTCTGACGCGATCAGCTTTTAAAAAAATGATTTTCATTTCCCTCATCAGTTTGGTCGTGCAGCGGCTCTACATGGAATCTAGCAAATTTACGTTAAAGTGGCATTGATAATAATTAAACAAAACGCTTGACAAACAGTTCGCTAATAAACAGTTACATATTTAAGCATCAAGAAGAATGGTAAAACATAAATGAAGTTGGCAACAGTATATTGGCTACAGTGAGATTCGATCTCGGATCGCTTGAAGCGCAATGAGATTTATGTTGATGCGTTACCCACTGAGCTACCATCCGAACGCTATTAAGTCTCGTCTTATGCTCTTCCTTAGCCCCATTGATAGTCTAATATATATTCTGTTGCAATGTTTTATGTTGTAATGTTTTTACTATTTATTCAATTTAATTTCAGTATTGTGATTATGAATTTGTTTATGTTTCACTTGAATTAATCTGTTACCAGCTTTCAATCGCTCTGAATGAGCCGTGGCGCGGCGTTAGATTACGCAATAGAGAGAATAAACGGACACCTTTCAAAGTCTGTGATTGTAGCGCCGCTTAGCGGTTAAAGGCAGCAAATACAGATCCGAATTTCACCGCCGCGGGAGCGACGGCGGTGAAAGTATTATTCTGGTTGAGTAACCACTGTATATAGACTCAGCAGTCTCACCTCATTTCTCTGACAGTTTAGCAGCATTTGGCCTGGGAGTAGCCTACCTTCATGTCCGAATTGAGCTTTCTGTTCGATGAAGAATCTTTCATCCTTCAGAATTAGGAATCTTTGCCGCAATCCTCTGGACAAACGGGTCCTCGCAACCGCGGCCGAAACTTTCTTAATCTACTACTATGTATTTCTTTAAACTGGACCATTTAAAATTCCTACCATAGAGAACTGGACAATAAGGTGCTGCCCTCTTAACGCAAAGGAATGTGCCTTCCTCCAGCATCAGGCCGCCGCAACAGTCCCCAGAGTAAGCCGCGCTGCAGATTCAGTCCCGGCCATTCCACACTCTCAACATCTGCCGGGTCAACTCCGTGAGTGCTTTAGCTCAAAACCTTTTTGTTTTTTGTCCCTGATTTGAACTTCGCATTGCTTCAGTTGTTTAATCTCAAGCAAGTCATGCTATCTGGATACACATTTTTGTCTGGGGGAATGCATGTATTAAATAGTTTCTGTACAAGCCGGGTTTTCCGTTTATTAACGCAATACTTCCTGTAGTAAACTCATACGTAAGCAGTTGGTCTCATATTACATGCAGATTGCAGAATCATTAAGAGCCTTTTGTTGACACTGTCCTGCAATTTAATTACAAAATCGCTTAGAAACTTTGTTATAGTATAAAGGTATTTTTATTTGAAGAAGGTAATTTAAACACACAGCTCCACACTATCTTTTTGAACAAATCGGCGTGGAATACGACCCCTAAAAAATGCTGGAAATAAACAGAGAAATAAGAACATTTTCAAAACATTTAATAATCGATCCCTCAGCCCCGCAGTTTCTGCTGAGTTTGGGATTCCGATTGCACAGGTTAAAAAACATGCATTCAGCCATGTCCATTGAATTTTGGGCATTAACTTGGATACAGGTGAATACCAGGCTTCACTGCACAAACTCATCCACCTTCCGAGATAGTTTAAACTGTTCTAAACACAAACTGCTATCTTCGCAATTTCCCCATGTAATTTTCTCTTGCCACAGCAGTGATGTCTCCTCTGCTCCCACAGGAGCACAGTTTCTCTAGGTAATTTCCTCCACTGCCACAGCAGTGATGTCTCCTCTGCTCCCACAGGGGCTCTGTTTCTCTGGCTAATTTTCTACACTGCCCCAGCAGTGATGTCTACTCTGCTCCTACAGGAGCTCTGTGTTCTCTGGCTAATTTTCTACATTGCCCCAGCAGTGATGTCTACTCCGCTCCCACAGGAGCTCTGTTTCTCCAGCTAATTTTCTCCACTGCCACAGCAGTGATGTCTGCTCTGCTCCCACTAGAGCTCTGTTTCTCTGGCTAATTTTCTACACTGTCCCAACAGTGATGTCTACTCTGCTCCCACAGGAGCTCTGTTTCTCTGGCTAATTTTCTCACTGCCACAGCAGTGATGTCTCCTCTGCTCCCACAGGAGCTCTGTTTCTCTGGCTAATTTTCTACACTGTCACAGCAGGGATGCCTCCTCTGCTCCCACTGGAGCTCTGTTTCTCTGGCTAATTTTCTCCACTGCCACAGCAGTGATGTCTACTCTGCTCCCACAGGAGCTCTGTTTCTCTGGCTAATTTTCTACACTGCCCCAGCAGTGATGTCTACTCTGCTCCCACAGGAGCTCTGTTTCTCTGGCTAATTTTCTACACTGCCCCAGCAGTGATGTCTACTCTGCTCCCACTGGAGCTCTGTTTCTCTGGCTAATTTTCTAAACTGCCATAGCAGTGATGTCTACTCTGCTCCCACAGGAGCTCTGTTTCTAACTGAAGCTTTGTTTCTCTGGCCAATTTCTCCACTGCCACAGCAGTGATGTCTACTCCGCTCTCACTGAAACTCCGTTTCTCTGGCCAACTTCTCCACTGCCACAGCAGTGATGTCTACTCCGCTCTCACAGGAGCTCTGTTTTTCTGGCCAATTTTCTCCTCTGCCACAGCAGTGATGTCTACTCTCCTCCCACTGGAGCTCTGTTTCTCACTGAAGCTCTGTTTCTCTGGCCAATTTCTCCACTGCCACAGCAGTGATGTCTACTCTGCTCCCACAGGAGCTCTGATTCTCTGGCCAATTTTCTCCACTGCCACAGCAGTGATGTCTACTCCGCTCTCACAGGAACTCTGTTTCTCTGGCTAATTTTCTACACTGCCACAGCAGTGACGTCTTACCCGCTCCCACAGGAGCTCTGTTTCTCTGGCTAATTTTCTACACTGCCACAGAAGTGATGTCTCCTCTGCTCCCACAGGAGCTCTGTTTCTTTGGCCAATCTCTCCACTGCCACAGCAGTGATGTCTACTCTGCTCCCACAGGAGCTCTGTTTCTCTGGCTAATGTCCGCACTGCCACAGCAGTGATGTGTCCTCTGCTCACGCAGGAGCTCCTACTCTCTAGCTAACTTTCTCCACTGCAGCAGCAGTGATGTTTCATCTGCTCCTGCAGGAGCTCTGTTTCTCTGGTTTCATCTATGTTTCTTCTATCTCTGTTCAGCGAGCATTGGTCCCCCAGTGGACGTAGCATGCATCTATCTCTACTCTTTTTCCATCCAGCGAGCATTGGTCTCCCAGTGGATGTTCTATGTACTTTTGCTGCGTTCTATTATTTATGCGTGTCGGAGTCTGACTAAAAAGACAGACGTTGCCTAGCAACACGCCCCTTTCCTCAGATTTCCCAGCTCGAAGTCAGACAAACGTGAGAACACAGAGCTAGAATTCTGATATGAAATCCAAGTTGGCCGTGCCCTGTGACTCGCATAAATTATTTTCGGACCACTTTGGTTGTTTAAACAAAGATTTTAATCACTTGTATTACTGCATACTGCGTCCATGGCTTTAGTTATTGGCCTTGTTCTGAGTAAAAAAAAAAAAGTAATCTACATTTTTAACCTCTCATCGCTCGGGCTTTAGTCCCACAGCGGACGCAGTGAGCACTCTTCCGGTAGAGCACTTATTTTTCGTCCAGCGACGCAGTGTGAGAAAATCTCCCGGTTGAGTGCTCATTTTCCTCTTCCTGACCAGTGGGCTTTGGTCCCATAGCGGACACAGTGAGAACTTTTCCGGTAGAGCGCTTATGTTTTCTCTTTTGTCCAGCGACACAGTGTGAGAAATATCCCGGTCAAGTACCCATTTTCTCTTTTCCTGTTTTCTCTTTCTGCCCAGCAGGCTTCAGTCCCACAGTGGACGCAGTGAGAACTCTTCCGGTTGAGCACTTATGTTTTCTCTTTCGTCCAGTGATGCAGTGCGAGAAAATCTCCCGGTTGAGTACTCATTTTCCTCTTTCCAGTTTCCTCTTTCTGCCCAGCGGGCTTCAGTCCCACAGCGGACGCAGCGAGAACTTTTCCGGTAGAGCACTTATGTTCCCTTTTGTAGTCACTCCGAGTTACGTCGGATGACAGAGAATGGGGTTTCGCCTAGAAAGCCAATCCTTTTCGAGTATTTAAAAATGAGCCAATGGCATGAAAATGCCTTGGGTCTGCGGAATTTGCATAGCCGTACCTCCGCCCCACCTCGTGGGTATAAAAGGAGGAAGCAGACGCAACCGCAGTATGTTTTCGCTTCAGAGCCAAGAGAACTTCTTCACTCCACAAGCCATACAATCTGAGTTTACTACTGTGACTCACCTCTTCGAGACGAGCAAACTCTCTGGTGTTGGTGTGACGGTGGTATCCAGCGAGTTTCACATTGCCTGCGATGTGAGCAGTGGTCTGCCAGTGTGTGTGTCTCTCCCTGGTCGCTTCAACATCCACAGAGTTTTCTCCTTTCACTAAAAGAGTCTGCACGCGGCACGTCTTTTTAAAGACGATCTGCCCGTGTATTTCTGAGTGCGGTATTCTGATAGATTCAGCTGATGGGCGCGAGCGCTGTTTGACGTGTTTGGGCTTTGATCACGCTCAGACGGCGCTCGTGGCTGTGTCACGTTCTCTCAGTGGGAACGTGACCATCACAATGTATTGTGCTAAGACGTCAGGTGTGGACTTAAACCGACGAAAATTCCTCGGTCCACACCCAGTCTTTCACGTTGCAACCCACGTGGTCCCGAGTGAATGCGTGGCTGCAAAAAAAAATAAAAATAATAAAAGGGCCCGCGTTCTCATTCGGTCCCCCAGCTGATGAAATCATGTTATCGCCGCATCACAAGGTGAGCTGGAGTTCTCTGGATTTGGCTCGTCTGTGCTACTGTCCTCGGATGTGCTGGCATAGCGAGTTACATTCAGAGTTCACAGCTATGCTTCCCGGGCTGCCAAGAGTGTTGGGTTTGTGTGGAAAATTCTGCCATGTCCCAAGCACTTTAGGCTAATGATCCGGTTTTGGGGATGGCAAACCCACTGTGTGTTATTGCCATCCTTTGGGGTGTGCAGTGACATGGACGAGGGTAGGGCTGATTCAGGGTCGAGCTGCCTGCCGTCACCGACTTTGCTCTATGAGCGACGAAGGTAACTGCATGCTCCCTGATTCAGGTGATGTCCACATGCGTGGTCAGACATTTCTGGCTTATCCTGGTTGATGTGCGCAAGGCTGAGTGGACCAGTTTCCTCATATCCCAGGCTGGCCTCTTCGGCGGCGGAGTCGGGAACTCTGCCCAACAGTGCTCGGCCCGCCCCGAAGTGGACTGTGGCTTTTTTGTCTGACCCCGCGGCTTTCTGCTGCCAAACCAGCCGCTGGCTCAGATGCCTCAGCCCCGCTTGCCGCTCGAATGCGCCCTCCTGCGACTTCCGCCCCAGCAGCACTGGGCAGTGCTGTGGGGGTGGTAGCAGGGAGGTGCCCCTGCCCGTACCACCCCCGCTGCGTCGCTCCCTATTACGGGCAGCTCAGATATGGCTTGCAGTTCTTTCAGGGAGTGGTCGCAGGCCCACTCCTTCCCCCGGTGGAGGGTTGGGGGAGAATCTTTTCTCCAAAAGAGCTGTACTCCATCTCTGAGCACACAGAGCAAGATGAATGGGCACAGCGCCCCCGTGCCTCGGCCACTCTCATTTTCCTCTGTCTCCGAGGGTGCAGATGGGAGTGTGTGTCGTCCCCGGGCCACGCCACTCCCATCCCCCTCTATCGCCAAACCCCGGCAGAGCAGACCCCCATGGAACGCTGGGTCCGTCCCTGGTCTTCTCTGTCTGGGAGCGGAGTTCGATCTGTGCACCCGCGGGGTAACATCTCCACATCTGCCGATCTCTCCGCCCCGCTGCCCCTCCGGGGACGTCTGTGGCTTGGAGCGGTCAGGCTCGGCTATGCGATTCAGTTCACACGGTCTCCTCCCGTTGCCGGGGAGTTCGCTTACGGTGGTCTGTGGCAATGCCCCGATCATGAGAGCGGAGGTTGCTACCTTGCTGGCGAAGGGTGCAATCGATGCTGTCCCTCCAGCCGAGATGAGGTTAGGGTTTACAGTCCCTACTTCATTGTCCCCAAGAAGACCGGTGGGCTTACGACCGATCCTAGATCTTCACGTTTTTGAACTGGGCTCTTCACCGACTGGCGTTCAAGACGCACACGGCCAAACGCATTTTCGAAGTGCATTCGGCCCCAGGATTGGTTTTGCAGCGATGGATCTGAAGGACGCATAGTACGGGTAACGTGAAGGCAGGGGGAGTTGCAATAGTATGCATACTTGGCGCACGCGCGAGGTAGCATCTGGCCGTGCGCTGCTCGTATCATCACTTATGATCTGCGCTTTCCACAACGAGTGATCTTTTGAACTAAACAGGTCTTATCTACTTATGTTTGTGTGTCATATGAATATTAAATGCCCCATACATGGAATCAGAGTGCCTACTGTACGTAGTAAGTTAAGTTGTTCAGCGGGTAGCTGTTCATTTTCTTTAGACAAATATAATCAGGAACTGAGATTGTTTTATTATAATCAATGTAAATGGCATTTTCATCGTTTACTCACTGTTTACTTCCTTTTGAAGGTGTGAAAAT
Organism: Hybognathus amarus; assembly: GCA_030378365.1. Classification (NCBI taxonomy): domain Eukaryota; kingdom Metazoa; phylum Chordata; class Actinopteri; order Cypriniformes; family Leuciscidae; genus Hybognathus; species Hybognathus amarus. The sequence goes on from JAQIUQ010000416.1 coordinate 95,662, forward strand.
GTGTTGGTTGAGTATTGCACATTGAGCAGGGTAAGCCCAAGCTAATATGACATTACAGTACATGACTACTTTGGTCTGGTTTACATAGTTACTGCCGTTCAAAATATGCTGGATTTTTGTCAGTAGACTGATCTTTTCCCCATGAACCTAAATATACCTTTTTAAAGTCCTGGGTAATTTGGTTCATGCTGGCTAAATAAAATTCACTGAACATACAGTATACCCTGATTGCACCTTATTTCCAATTGCTACATATCATGATTACACATTATTTAAGGGGTAATACATTATTTTTCTCCTGGCTATAATAATTGTCTCTTGTTTATTGGTACAATAATTTTGATTAGTTTTGGAGTGGCAGTGATTTGCAGCTGGTAATGGATGGTAAAGAGGTTCTATTGAGTAAGATAGTGGCCTAAAGAATTTAACAAATGAACGTGAACTAGTTCATTTTTAGATATGTGAACTTAGTTCATTTTTAAAAAAATGAACTATGAACGTGAACTAGTTCATTATAATCTGTGTGAACTGAACTTTGAGCTAGTTCTTTTTAAGTATGAACTGGCACAACACTGCCTACACTTTATTTTAGTTCATGTAATACACAGACAGCTACATAGGCTAGCCCCAAAGAGCCAGCTTAAACAATTTAGATTTTTTTTATTTATTTTTTGTTACTGCACTTTCGGTCTTGTGTTTTTTTTTTTTTTTTTCTTGAGTGCAATACATTTTGGATGAAAAAAAAGAGAATCGTGTAAGAGAATCGTGATCTCAATTCCCATGGAGAAAAATCGTGATTCACATTTTAGCAAGAATCGTGCAGCCCTACCCTGTACTATGCTCTGTCCAAAGGCACGTTCGGCACAGACGCCTTGGCGCACTTCTCGCACGACGCTGTGCAAGATCAGGGACGATGAGGAGCAGGTCTTGTTGATAGCCCCTATTGGCCCACCAAGACATGGTTCTCCGAACTGATGCTCCTCGCGACAGCACCTCCTTGGCCAATTCCTCTGAGGAAAGACCTTCTTTCTCTCAGAGACGGGGCACCCTGTGGCACCCTCGTCCCGAGCTCTGGAGGCTACACGTATGGCTCCTGGATGGGATGAGGCAGGTTCGAGTACCCTGCCACCTGTGGTGGCAGCTACCATAACTTCCGCTAGAGCGTCGTCCACTGACACCTCTATGCGTTGAAGTGGAACCTCTTCGTCAACTGGTGCTCTTCTCGCCGAGAGAACCCCCGGAGATGCTCGATCAGTGTCGTGCTTTCCTTCGTGCAAGAAGGGTTGGAGCGAAGGCTGTCTCCCTCCACCCTTGAAGGTGTATGTGGCCACTATTGCCGAGGCCTGCATTATTCTTGCAAAGGCCTCCCTTTGAGCCTCTGCGATCAGTTGAGATTAAGTTCAGCAGTACAAATGAAATGAAGTACACGTGCA
>JAQIUQ010000417.1:0-107309 GCA_030378365.1 Hybognathus amarus
AAGAAATCCAAAATCGTCGGTATATAAAGAAACCTGGTTTCTGACGAAGACAGCTCAGGACAGAGTTATATGTACGTAAACCTGGGCGACGCTCCCCTTCTACAAAGTAAAGGCCTTAATTTTCTTCTTTATTGTTAGATTGATGCAATTCACCTGCAATTTTAGCTGCTTCCTACAAGCAGAAAGCTACTAAACGATCAAAAGAAGTAACTCGCTTGGAAAAGCCAGCATCCATGCATGAGAGAGACGTAACTATATATGCTTAGCATAAGCTAATCTATTCCCTTACTCCGTAAAGCAAATAGAACAAGACAAGCTTTGACTTGCAGCAAATCTATTTCCTTACTCTGTAAACAAATAGAAGCCTGTGAAGAAAAGAGCAGAGTTCCATGAAGAAAATTAGCAAATGCCAAAACACATTTGCGTTTTTCAACTTAAACGCAAACCAAGTTCTTGAAAATCATAAAGTATAGGTGCCTCCCTTTTAACCCGTTAAAACATGCATGATTCATGTAAAATACACAGACATTCTTCAGGTACTGTTGAATTGCTCTGACACCCTCCGGCTCCCATGACAACTTGTCACAGGAAGTGCTAACTCTTAATGTCACTTTTGTAAACAAACCAGCCTGGGTGGCTAAGCTAACCTAGCCTAGCATCAAGCTAACTTAGGCTAAGCTAAACTGACCCATCACTAAGCTAACTTAGGCTAAGCTAACCTAGCTTAGCATCAAGCTAACTTGGGCTAAGCTAACCTAACATAGCTCCAATCCAATGCAGGCTAAGCTGAATAACCTCCACAGTTAGCAGTTAGCATTATTCTCTTGAACCCTTAATCACCGCTGTGTTCCACAGTGCAAAGTATTCTAAAATACTTTCCTCAACACCACTTAGGGTTTCTAATTATTCACTTTCCGTGTTTGCAATTCTTATTAGCCAAAGTTTACCCTCACAGGGTTAGGAAAACTCCTTGCTAACCATTGAAGACTGAACTTCACAGATGCCCTGTTAATTAAACTCAAGTTTAACTGCAGGTAAACTGCGTAACTAACTACAGAAGAATTTGTATAACCATTAGGAATTTTTCGTCGGCACGTTGACTAAACCTTTGGAGGAACACACCCAATGTGGTCTTGAACACGCAACCGCTACAACCCACTATAGAGTGTTGATTCAAAGCAAATCCAAAGTTTAGCCACTAATGCCACTGATTATTCTCGACTTCAGATCATTCCCATGTTTTGATCATTTTATTTCCTTTTGCTTTAATTTTGATTTTATTTTTCCTCGTTAATTATTTCATTCCTTTGACCTTGATAATAATAGCAAGCAGCTATTCCCTTGTCCATTAGGTCCTCTATATGATTTAATTCCTTTGCCTCTCTTGTCCGAGTGTGGTTCCATTTCCCATAGGGCCCAGAAAGGAAGCAGACACCCTTATTTGTTATTTTGGCTTAGTTCCAGCCAGTGCACTCGTTTTGTGACCCTCTAACACAAGTAATCTCAACAATTTACTAAAGGCACTACTAGAGTCCTGAGGATCGACAATAAGCAGAATTTAAATAAGAAAGCTGTCCTTTCCCCTATTATCGTTCACACCATCGAGCTATAGTGAACCACCAGCTAAGTCCAGAGAAATAATTTAGTCATAAGAACCACCTTACGTCATTTATTTCATCTCGGCTATGTCCTTCCCAGGAAATACCCTCGGAACCACACAAAACTTAGCCCCCTAACATTCACAGCTAAGATTAGGACACAAGAGACACTTAGCTTTATGCTTAAATACTTAACGAACCTATTAAGCAGTAGTTCTGAACTTTTAGGGCCACGCATTAATCACTCACAACAAGTGTGCCAGAATGCCACAGAGCCCTGCGTAACCTGACCTCAACCTCCCAAGGAACCACTGCCACAAACCACGGCATGGCTCCAAAAGGATTGGACCAAGCTAACCAGAAAAGCCACGACATGCAGACCAGACTGTCACTTGCGAACTGTCTAACCAACCTGACTGCATGAAACAGATTCTGCTCGATATGGATTACGTCCAGTCGTGAGGTGCACAGCTTCCTAGCTCGTCAAACAGAGACTGCCAAAATGGACTATCAGCTGTTGCAATAAGCTTCGATCGCTTAACTCCCTGATCCAGAATCAGACCAAAGGTTCTCACCGCCGTGGACATCAAGCAAGACCGACTTGAAACTCCACCGACTCCGACAAACCACCAGGTATGGAAAGGATGCCAATCTCAGAACTTTGTTTCTTCGTAGCTTGCATCCCACAGTGAGTTATTCCGTAAGCACCCTGGCCTGTCCCTGTAGCATATCTACCATAGCTACGAGACCACAAGCTCACATTACGCAAAGACTTTGTCCGAAAAGACTGGGTAAACACCCTCAAACTAACCTGTCTCTGAGCACGACTCAGAGCTGCCTCTAGGAGGCACCCCACACTTTCACTGAGAGTAAACCGTTCCAAGCCAACAGAGGGCAACACAACAGTCCTGGTGCTCATCGACCGCACCAGAGCAAGAGCTCTGAGCCGCACCTCATCACCAAGAGACTCAAGCCCAACCAGCCCAGAGCGGTACCCCTCTCAACACGCCACTGGTAAGCACAAATCTGAGCACACATCAGATAACAACAGTGCAGCCATGTCACTGACAGCAAAAATCCTGAAGGTGCTGAAAGAGTTTCTGCACAAGATCTCACAAGAAGGACAAGCCAGACATGCTATGTCTCAGCGCAAGACCCAAACAGACACCCAGAACACTGCTCGTCAGCATCACACCACAGAGCTCACTGCCACTTCACAAAGTGACAGCACCAAGCAGCCACCACAACTGACAGCTGCACAGCCTGAGCATGACAACACCGTGTCCCACACAACATCAGCCCAGACGCCAGGACTTCTGGGAAACCTAATCAAAAAGGGGGTGGCACAAACTCTGCCTAGCCACCTAGAGACAATGATTTGAGCCTTGAAGCCATGCTAGACACTAGCTCAAACATCACGCTACTGCCAGCCCAACTCTTTAAAAGACTCAAACAATCAGAGCGAACTCTCAAATCCCAAACAGGTGAGCTGAAGGTGCAATCCTACAGCCAAAACGACATCTGGCTCAAACAACTAGCTCCCATTCACCCAACAATTGGTCCCTATGAGCCTGATTTACCCGGTGTACCGATCACGAACGATCACGTACCCACTTCTGATTGGCCAAGATCTGTTAGATCGTTATGAGCCTTTCATAGACTTTAAACAACTGCATGGCTGAGCTCAAGTTCAAGTACCCCTCCCCATCCAGTCACACAGGTCAAGAGAACCTAACTGGTAGGTCACAGAGGTCACAAGAACTCCCACAGCCAGCCATAAAGGCACAGCCTCAGCACCAAATGAAAACGTGAACCTGCTACCCTGCACCTTTCAGCTTACCAAAAACTGAGACTAACCAAATGAACTTTGAGACAACCACCTCTCAACCCCTCCAACCGCCCAAACCGGCCGTCGACCACGACAACGGCAGCTCACCAAGCACATGCTGCTAAACGGCCCAACACTTGAAATTTATGTACCTCGTGACATCACTTCGCCACAGCTTGTGCTGCCACAGTACAAAAAGGGGGATATACCAGCCAGTGTATGCCTGTCACGCACCATGTGGGCTGCACACCGCAGCACCAGGACATCTCGGCATCCTCAAAGGCATCAGGCTGTCCCAGCCGACAGCCGCTGAAACCTTTTCCCCCTTTCTCTCTCTCTCCCCTGTCTCTGTTACAGGATGCTGCTGTTGTGGTCGTCTCCCTGTGCCTCCAGCCAACCAGAGGACAACTGCAGTCATCACCAGGTCCGACATCACACGGCATAGGGTCGACTACCACGCAAGCAGAGCTAAATGGACACCCACGCCGCTGCTGTCAGAACGCAGTCAAACACCGGCATGTCCAGCAACAAAACGAACTGAAATCCTTCAGCCAAAAGGTAACTCACAACAGAGTGCCTCCTCACAGACCATCAAGAAATTGAAAGGAGCTGTGACAGATCCACAACGCTCACGGCATTCTACTGAACCAGACAAGTGAACTCCAGCGAGACAACGGTTTACTGTCTGCCAGAATGACTTTGCTCAAAACTCAGCATCAAGCAGCCTTTGCTCCGAGACTCGAGCTACCCTGCTGCGACTGAGCCTGAGTCAAGTCCCATCCTTTACGAAACCCATGATTTCACCCTGATTCCAGAACTGGAATTATGAACTGTGAAAAACGGGGGTGCCCAGCCGAACTGAACTTGTTCCCAGCAACATAGCTCTCCTAGCTGTGTTTCAACTGAACACCTGCTACACACCACTGCACCACTGCATCACCTGTTGTCCAATCCTGGACCGCAGCTGATTCTGCGCTGGGTACCTCTACGGTAATCAACCACGTCTTGACACTTGACTTTCACACTCCACAAGAGACTCAACAAACGCAAACCTCCACAGCCACCACTGGACCCTCAGGAAGAGGGTACCACACTGGAGACTGCGTCCAACCTCATCAAGCTGAGCCCGAACCTCAGCCTCAGCCACCACCTGCTACCTGACTTTCATGATTCACCTGCCCTCCATCCATTGCGATGGGTGTCGTTCGATGGAAGTCCACGTAAGGACTTCATCTAACGAAAAGGGGAGATGTAATGATTTTGGCCAGACTGAATCAACCGTCCTCCAAGGACTCGGACCCCCCCCCCCCCCCCACACACACACACACACACAAACACACACACATACACCGCCACACACATTCTTCCACTCACTGGAGTGAGATCATGTTACAAGACTGTGGAATGTGCTTTATGTCTCTGACCCAAGAGATGGACTTTTCTGTGTTAAAAGACATTTAACCAGATATATTCAATGTGTTTCTATGTATGTGTGTTTTTCCCCAGGTCACCGTGAAATATCTTTGTTGGTTGCAGCATAAAACAGGAATTAGAAATAACTTCCTTAGGCATTGTAAACAGAAGTATATGTTCATTTAATGTAACATAATGCTCCTTGGTGTCTCTAGAATACGTATCAGATGAACGACCCGAATATGTACAGAGATGTAAAGTAAAGTGTGTTTTTAATATGTTTTACTGCCAAGGATGATCGAACTGTTTCAATAGTAGCCCTTATGTGAACACACCCCCTCCCACGAGGAGCGCGTGGTCTGAGAACAAAGCACCATAAAAGAATGTTTTCCGGTGCAGCCTCCATCTCCCTGATTGGCTCAAGCCAACAGGAAGGGGATGGATGTCCCCAAGAGGATAAAGGCAGTGCACCAGCTCCGCCCTTTCTCTTCCGAAAACGTCTCATGCCAAGAAGCACGTAAAGGATCTCCTCACGGAGATCCGACCCCCAACCGGGATCCTTTCTTTGATCGTCCTAAGTTTCGTCTTCTCCTCAATGAACTACCAAGTTTGTTTCCCAGGAAAGGAAGTGGACTTTGCCGATCTATTTCCTCGGGCACCGTCACCTCAAAGACTTTTAAGCCTTTCAAACATTCGCGCCGAATGCCAACGACGTCACCGCTGACTCCCCACGGAACAAGAAGCCACGCACGGCAACCAACCATGCACGCGCCAGGACGGGCAGTGCAAAAGCGCCGCGCTCCACGGGAACGGCGCTCACGGCGCCCTCACGGGAACGTGGCCACGCGCTCCACGGAACGCGCGCACACAGGAGAGCCTCTCCATTCATCCGTGCGGCCCAACCGGGCCTGGCCACGAGTCCGTGACACACACAGACCAAACATGTTGTGCAAGTAGCCGTTACCCTTCTTTTAGAGCTTCTCAGAAGCATAAAGAAAGTGTTTTCATGGTGTTCAGAAAGATTAATTGACTGTTTGGTGACTGTAACTCCCTCTCTTCTCACCCTCACTCTCTCTCTCTCTCTCTCCAACTCACTTATCGTCTAACGCCCTGCGCCGTTCTTAGTTTGTGTTTAATGTTTGTATATACAGGTATCTCATTCGTAACGTAGTAAATGCTACAACTCAGTTGCCTTATTGAATACTTTAATAAATTCAATATGATCATTTGTGATTGAATTACTGGTCCTGCTCATGACAAGTCTCTGAAGTGAAAGATCGAAATGCTGCATGCTCTATATAACTAAACATACCAAAAAGGTTATGTTTCTGTGGAGTTGGAATGCTGAATTCTTCTGGCCAGAGAATTAAGTTTTCCCTGCTCTATAAATTACTTGAGCTAATTAATTTTACTTGTCTTGTAAGACGTGGTCTGTGCAATCTATTACAATTAATTTGTGGTTAAGTGCAGAGATACACGTGTATACATATAAGTAAAGTTAACAGAAAGCCCTCATCGAGGGATTTATTAACATGTAAGACCGGGCTGATCCAAATCTGTATGAATAATTATTAATTATGAATTATTAATTATGATATGCAAATTCCCCTCTATCTAGACCCGCCCAGAGTCATTACAGTGGGGACATGGCTGGGCTCTTCAGCTAGGACAGGGCTGGATTCAGTCATCTTCCCATCAACCTCAGTGGATACTTGGCTGGGTTCTTCAGTTATAACAGAGCTGGACTCCACCTTCCCAACAACCTCAGTGGGGACATGGCTGGGCTCTTCAGCTAGGACAGAGCTGGACTCTTTAGCTGGGACAAGGCTGGATTCAGTCACCTTCCCATCAACCTCAGTGGGGACTTGGCTAGGTTCTTCAGCTAGAACAGGGCTGGACTCCACCTTCCCAACAACCTCAGTGGGGACATGGCTGGGCTCTTCAGCTAGGACAGGGTTGGATTCAGTTACCTTCCCATCAAGGTCAGTGGGGACATGGCTGGGCTCTTCAGCTAGGACAGGGCTGGATTCAATCACCTTCTCATCAACCTCAGTGGGGACATGATTGGGCTCTTCAGCTAGGACAGGGCTGGATTCCAGTCATCTTCCCATCAACCTCAGTGGGGACATGGCTGGGCTCTTCAGCTAGGACAGGGCTGGATTCAGTCACCTTCCCATCAACCTCAGTGGGGACTTGGCTGGGCTCTTCAGCTAGGACAGGGCTGGATTCAATCACCTTCTCATCAACCTCAGTGGGGACTTGGCTGGGCTCTTCAGCTAGGACAGGGCTGGATTCAGTCATCTTCCCATCAATGTCAGTGGGGACATGGCTGGGCTCTTCAGCTAGGACAGGGCTGGATTCAGTCACCTTCCCATCAACCTCAGTGGGGACTTGGCTGGGCTCTTCAGCTAGGACAGGGCTGGATTCAGTCACCTTCCCATCAACCTCAGTGGGGACATGGCTGGGCTCTTCAGCTAGGACAGGGCTGGATTCAGTCACCTTCCCATCAACCTCAGTGGGGACATGGCTGGGCTCTTCAGCTAGGACAGGGCTGGATTCAGTCATCTTCCCATCAACCTCAGTGGGGACTTGGCTGGGTTCTTCAGCTATAACAGGGCTGGATTCAGTCACCTTCCCATCAACCTCAGTGGGGACATGGCTGGGCTCTTGCAGGCTCAGGACAGGGGCTGGGAGTGAGTCACCTTCCCATCAACCTCAGTGGGGACGTGGCTGGACTCTTTAGCTGGGACAAGGCTGGATTCAGTCACCTTCCCATCAACCTCAGTGGGGACTTGGCTAGGTTCTTCAGCTAGAACAGGGCTGGACAGTCCACCTTCCCAACAACCTCAGTGGGGACATGGCTGGGCTCTTCAGCTAGGACAGGGCTGGATTCAGTCACCTTTCCATCAGCCTCAGTGGGGACATGGCTGGGCTCTTCAGCTAGGACAGGGCTGGATTCAACCACCTTCCCATCAACCTCAGAGAAGACATGGCTGGGCTCTTCAGCTAGGACAGGGCTGGATTCAGTCACCTTCCCATCAACCTCAGTGGGGACATGGCTGAACTCTTTAGCTAGGCCAGGGCTGGATTCAGTCACCTTCCCATCAACCTCAGTGGGGACTTGGCTGGGCTCTTCAGCTAGGACAGGGCTGGATTCAGTCACCTTCCCATCAACCTCAGTGGGGACATGGCTGGGCTCTTCAGCTAGGACAGGGCTGGATTCAGTCACCTTCCCATCAACCTCAGTGGGGACATGGCTGGGCTCTTCAGCTAGGACGAGGGCTGGATTCAGTCACCTTCCCATCAACCTCAGTGGGAACAGGGCTGGGCTGTTCAGCGTGAGGACAGGGCTGGATTCAGTCACCTTCCCAACAACCTCAGTGGGGACTTGGCTGGGCTCTTCAGCTAGGACAGGGCTTGGATTCATTCACCTTCCCTTCAACCTCAGTGGGAACAGGGCTGGGCTCTTTAGCTAGGACAGGGCTGGATTCAGTCACATTCCCATTAACGTCAGTAGGGACATGGCTGGACTCTTTAGCTGGGACAAGGTCTGGAGTGCAGTCAACTTCTCATCAGCCTCAGTGGGGACATGGCTGGGCCCTTCAGCTAGGACAGGGCTGGACTCTTTAGCTGGGAGAGTGCTGGATTTGGCCACCTTCCCATCAACCTCAGTGGGGACATGGTTGGGCTCTTCAACTGGGACAGGGTTGATTTCAGACACCTTCCCATCAACCTCAGTGGGGACATGGCTGGGCTCTTCAGCTAGGACAGGGCTGGACTCTTTAGCTGGGAGAGTGCTGGATTCGGCCACCTTCCCATCAACCTCAGTGGGGACATGGTTGGGCTCTTCAACTGGGACAGGGTTGATTTCAGACACCTTCCCATCAACCTCAGTGGGGACATGGCTGTGCTCTTCAACTGCGACATGGCTGGATTCAGTCACCTTCCCATCAACCTCAGCATTGACATTGCTGGACTCTTCACCTGTGACAGGGCTTGATTTAGCCAGCTTCCCATTAACCTCAGTGGGGACATGGCTGGGCTCTTCAGCTAGAACAGGGCTGGACTCTTTAGCTGGGAGAGGCCTGGATTCAGTCACCTTCCCATCAACCTCAGCATTGACATGGCTGGACTCTGTAGCTGAGACAGGGCTGGATTCATTCACCTTCCCATCAACCTCAGTGGGGACATGGCTGGATTCTTTAGCTGGGAAAGGGCTGGATTCAGTCAACTTCCCCTCAACCTCAGCATTGACATGGCTGGACTCTGTAGCTGAGACAGGGCTGGATTCATTCACCTTCCCATCAACCTCAGTGGGGACATGGCTGGACTCTTTAGCTGGGATGGAGTTGGATTCCTTTTGCCTCTCATCAATCTTTTCTGGAAAAGAGCTGGATGTCATCAAGTTCCCATCAACATTTTTGGGAAGAAAGCTGAATTCTGTAAACTTCCCATCAACCTTGGTGGAGAAAGAGCTGGATTCCAGCAACTTCCTATCAATGCCTAAAGAAATTGTTGCAAAAATAAAAGCTGTAGTTATTTTGCTTCATGGTCAAGGTCATCCTCAGCATTAGCACAAGTCACCTTTTTGAACAGTTTGCCCAGAAGCATTCTGAAAAGAAAGCACTACCGCTGTCTCAGACTTTTCAACCACTGGCATTCTTTTATTTTGCTTGATCATGCACGGAAACAAGGGGCCACCTGGAAAACAAAAGGCACTATTAGTTTTAATTCCAGAAATCCTCAGGCCTCAAACTGAAGTACACAGTGCAAACAAAGAGGCATAATGTTAACAACCACATACAAACTACAAACCTTTCCTCCCCCAACAAAATTGCTTAATACCAGTCGGGTATAGAACGACGCCCAACTGGAGAAGCAAAACCTGAAAACAAGATATAAGGTAAAAAAACATATATATAAATAAAGTCAAACATGTATTTAACCTTTGAAACATCACACTAAAGTGAAAAAAAAATTACCATTGAGCACCAGATGGTGACAAATAAATACTAAAAACACAAAGTTTGAAACTGCCATTTTGATAACACATTAAACAATCCTCAACACGTTCTAAAACAGCCCTCAAGCAAGGGCTTTTAAAATACCACAGATTTTCATCACCTGAGGCCTGTTTCATAAAAGATAGCTAAGTATAGCAGGTATTAAACTCCAACACCTGACTTGAATGAAACTAACAAATAAGTTGGGGTTAAAGTGTTTTCATAAAAGGTAATTGAAGTTCATGCAATCCCACTAATTTGATCCAGGTTTATCTAGTCTGGATAATTGCATGTGCATGCGTTTCTTAAGCAGCCCTAGAGGTCATCGTTGATTAAATTGAGCCATCACAGCAAATAGCATATTTTGTGCTGTTTTATGTGTTTGAGACATAGTGTTTTCCTCAGTGCAAAACTTACATTTAACAGGTAGCTATATCCTCCAGGTATATTTCTTCGTAAATGTTAGAAAGTCATTAGAATTTCAGTTTTGCTAATAAACTTGACATTAAACGAGACCTTCTATGTGCATGTGTGCCAAATTCAGACTAAAATATACATTTTGCTTGGAAAATTAATATGCAATATTTTATAACACCAGATATATCTTCTAACTATAATAATTTATCTTTAGAATGTTGGATACAGTTGCGAGTGAAATAATATATATATACACTCATTTATTTTTATACTTGTAAAGTAAAAATAAAATTTGAACAGAAGTAATTCAGGGAAGACATTTTTAAGAAAGCAAATATAATAAAGATCCAAAATATAGTTTTGGGTATAGGAACTATGCTACTTAATAAAGATGAGTTATACTTATTTAGAATGCAGGGAATTACAGCTTTAAAAAGCAATAATAAAATTTTGGAGAAATCTAGAATTGCCTGTTTTAAGTGATTGGTCAAATTTAGTTTCTAAAGTACACTATAGGTGAGGATTTAACATGTAAAAGAGTAAGTATATAAATTTTGAAAAGATATGGTTAACTCTTATCTCAAATCAAAATCAAACATTCTATAAAATAAGGGCATACATATTACATTAAGTACCTTTTTAATTATAAACATTTCTACCTTTTAATTATAGTTATTTATTATTTTATTTACTTATTTAATAGTTTTTATTTATTTAAATAAAAGATTAAGAGATAAAAAAAAATTCTAATGTCCATTTCCAATGTTCCAATTCCAAGCAAATGTCCATGTCCAAGTAGCTTTCCCATAGCACAGGCAGTAGAGCGTAATCACTTTCAATGTCAAGGTCATGGGTTTGATTCCCAGGATAAGCAAGAATCGTTAAGAATGTGAATGTATGAACCGTGAAATGCAATGTAAGTTGCTTTGGATAAAAGTGTTGGCCAAATACATTAATGTACAAATGTGTTTAAAAGATGAAAGTAACGTAAACACAAATGGACATTTTACTTTAAAGACGTTATATTTTTTTTAATCTTTTATTTAAATATCAAATTTGTACCAATTTTTACAATTGTGTTAAATGTGTTTGAACGACATAATAAAGTACAGTAAAGAACAGCATCTTTATAAACGCATCAAGTTCTTTTCATTAAACCATTTTCAGGTAGCCTAGGTTTATTTAGCATGATGTAGTAAGAAATACTACAGAAATTTTATAATGAAGTTGAAAATAATAACACCCTATATTCTTCACTGTATGAATTAAATATAAATTGATTCATATTAAAGTTACAAAAAGTGATGTCAAAAGTAGTCATTAAACAGACAGCGGCAGCTTATGGGCCTGCTGTCCCTTTAAAGGATTTTGAAGACTCACAATTTCATCATTTAATGTTTTTTTTTTAGTATTATTATTTTTTTTTGTTTTATTAATCATAATCAGTGGTATTATGTATGTGTTTTATACTTTTCATATACATTCATAATCATTTTGAATCATTTTGTTTTATGAATCATACTTTTCTGAATACTGTACTGTATGAGGGAGACTTTGGGGGACTTTAATGTATATGCAGTGTTTTTCCATCGAGCAGAATATACATTCCAATGTTAATGGGAACCATATGTTTCTATGGTAATGTAGTTAGGTTTTTTTGTCAGCCTATATGAACCGTGTACCTCTTTGTTCAAGCAGAGAGAGAAATCCCAAGAAGCAAAATAAGATCTTTTGCTGGTCCTTATCACTCTCTCTCCATTATGTCTTATATAAATTGGTAAAATAAATAAGATATATTGGCAGAATGACTGGTGTCTTTTTATGAAATTAATTAATAAGGGGAAGCAAGAATTTTAAATCTACAGATTTGTTCACCCAAAAATGAAAATTATGTCATTAAAGGGTAACTAAACCCTAAACCAACTTTTTTATTTAATGATCTGTAAGAATGGGGCTTTTTTAATGCTGATCATTGATTTGAGTAACTTTTTGACATTTGAGTATAAAGTGTTTTATTATTATTGTATTTATTTTTTTTATAAATATCAATATGAATATATGCCTACAGAGAGCGCGCTGATTGACATTCAACTCAACAGAACTCATCAGATGCCGATCACGATGCGGGAAGTTAAGACCACATGAGCACCATCATGTCTCCCTAACTCTCTGTCTACTCGAGCCTGTTAACATTAGTTCTACCAGAAAGACTCGGGAGATAATGAACTGTACAATAAAGCATTTTATTAACAGCCCAGCAAGCCATTTATGCAATAAGTCTTTGGCGCAGGCCCCGTCCGCGAACTCGCTGATCCTAGGGTACGGATTCTGCATATCCTGCCTGAAGATGAAGGCAGGGGCGCAGCCGACCCCCCTTGGAGTTTTGGAAGGGACCGACCTGGTGGTGGTGGTGGGAAGGATGGAGCAAAGATCGTCTTAGTGGAGGTGGGGAGGGTGGTGGTAAGTGAAGCGTCAGCATCTGCGAACTCAGACAAGTGCAAGTAAGGGTCTTTTATACATCACGTATTAGAACGCGATTGGATAGATGAGAAGGTAATAATGACGTGACAATTGAGTCTTCCGGCAGAACTTACGCTACGCTTTCATTTCTACCAGAAAGACTCGGGAGATAATGAACTGTACAATAAAGCATTTTATTAACAGCCCAGCAAGCCATTTATGCAATAAGTCTTTGGCGTAGGGCCCGTCCGTAACTCGCGATCCTAGGGTACGGATTCTGCATATCCTGCCTGAAGATGAAGGCAGGGGCGCAGCCGACCCCGCAAAAATGAGTGGAAGAATGATTCCACTGGACAAAGCCCACCCCCAAAGAACATGAAAGAAAAATATACCTACCAGCAGTATGTTATGTGGTTCCTAAAATAGAAGAAGAAAATAGTTAGCAAACAGCTGGTAAATATGGGTATATCAATTTTCATATATAGTAGAGTACCATCGATATTGTAGTGGGAACGGAACTCTACAATCTAAAGTGGAGCATGCTTAACTTAATATGAAAGATACTTTTCTGCTGCTGAATTACATGAGACATCAACGCATTTGCTCACGCTTAATTTATAATTGATTTATAGATTTTAGGCCACGCAGAGCCACAGACGAGGCTACGCAGAGCCACATAGACAAGGCCGCGCTGAGCCGCATAGACAAGGCCACGCAGAGCCACATAGACAAGGCCACGCAGAGCCACATAGACAAGGCCACGCAGAGCCGCATAGACAAGGCCACGCTGCGCCGCATAGACAAGGCCACGCAGAGCCACATAGACAAGGCCACGCAGAGCCGCATAGACAAGGCCACGCTGAGCCGCATAGACAAGGCCACGCAGAGCCACATAGACAAGGCCACGCTGAGCCACATAGACAAGGCCACGCTGAGCCGCATAGACAAGGCCACGCTGAGCCGCATAGACGAGGCCACGCTGAGCCACATAGACAAGGCCACGCAGAGCCACATAGACAAGGCCACGCTGAGCCGCATAGACATGGCCACGCAGAGCCACATAGACAAGGCCACGCTGAGCCACATAGACAAGGCCACGCTGAGCCGCATAGACAAGGCCACGCTGAGCCGCATAGACGAGGCCACGCTGAGCCACATAGACGAGGCCACGCTGAGCCACATAGCACGAGGCCACGCTGAGCCACATAGAGAGGGCCACGCTGAGCCGCATAGAGAGGGCCACGCTTAGCCGCATAGACATCGAGGCCACGCTGAGCAGCATAAAATCGACGCCAACTGCTGAGCCGCATAAAAATGATCGACGCACGCCGAAGCTTGCATAAAACGACGCCACGCTGAGCTCGCATAAATTGACGCCGACGCTGGAGCCGCATAAAACGTTACGCCAACGGCTGAGCCTGCATGAAAACGACGGCCACGCTGAAGCTGCATGAAAATCGACCTACGCTGAGCCGCATGAAAATCGATGCCACGCTGAGCCGCATGAAAATCGACGCCACGGCTGAGCCGCATAGACAAGGCCACGCAGAGCCGCCATAGAGCCAGGCCGACTCTGCGCCGCATAGAACGAGGCCACGCTGCGCCGCATAGAACGAGGCCACTGCTGCGCCGCATACAGATGATTCGCGCTGAGCCCCACAGAGACAAGGCCGCGCTGAGCCCCACAGAGACGAGGCAGCGCTGAGCCCCACAGAGACGAGGCCGCGCTGAGCCCCACAGAGACGAGGCCGCGCTGAGCCCCACAGAGACGAGGCCGCGCTGAGCCCCACAGAGACGAGGCCCGCTGAGCCCCACAGAGACGAGGCCCGCTGAGCCACATAGAACGAAGCCATGCTGAGCCACATGGATCGAGGCCGCGCTGAGCCCCACAGAGACGAGGCCACGCTGAACCACATAGAACGAAGCCATGCTGAGCCACATGGACAAGGCCACGCTGAGCCACATAGAACGAAGCCATGCTGAGCCACATGGACAAGGCCGCGCTGAGCCCCACAGAGACGAGGCCACGCTGAACCACATAGAACGAAGCCATGCTGAGCCACATAGAACGAAGCCATGCTGAGCCACATGGACAAGGCCGCGCTGAGCCCCACAGAGACGAGGCCACGCTGTGCCACATGGAGATCGAGGCCACGCTGAGCCCCACTGAGACGAGGCCGCGCTGAGCACACAAAAACAAGGCCACGCTGAGCCACAGAAAAGGCCGCGCTGAGCCACACTGAGACAAGGCTGCGCTGAGCCCCACAGAAACGAGGCCACGCTGAGCCACATATAAACGAGGCCACGCTGAGCCACATATAAACAAGGCCATGCAGAGCCACACAGAGACGAGGTCATGTTAATCCACGCACGGACAAGGTTTGCTGAGCCGCTAGGCTGCTAGAGCTGCGCGTAAAATAAACGTGCCTAGAAAAGCCACTGAAGCTGCGCAAAGCCGGCTGCTGGTTTAAGCATAATCAACATCAGCAAGGTTAAACACTCAAAGATCAACAGAGGAAGAATTCATTAGAGATTTGCTTTTAAAGAATATGATGACAGCGCTGGGAGGAGCTAGTGACATTCCTCCTGGGTTAGTGCATCACGGCATGAATTTAATTGATCCTGCCAGCGGGACATGATATATAGAATGTCGAGACAGAATAACCAGTGACTAGAGATAACTACACATGAGCTACGTAATCCATCAACGACCATCTGGAAAGTTGACGATGTTGACGCTTATTGAACCTCCATCTTATGCGATTCCAGTTGAACAAGTGAAAAGTTAAAAATCTCAGTGATGGGTAATCGAAGCTGCAAACGAGCTGTTGAAACTCCGATCCCTGTGCCGGAAGCAGCAGCAGTCCTACCCCATCCAAATGTGGAGACAAAACAATATGCTTACTCACCCTCGAAATGACCATCACTACACAATTATCTTTGAGGCATTCTGAGCAAACCCAGCATACCCATACATATCCTGCAAAAGAAAGGGGACAAAATTATACAATTTTTTTTTTTTTTTTTTAATACCTTAGCAAACAAAGAGAAGTTACAGGGAACAGACTTGAAAATTAGGATCAAATACTTGCATGAATTTAAATGCCTGTGAACAAACTATGAATGGAAAGAATATTAAATTATAATTTCATAATTGTATACAAGAAAGAACAGCGAGCCATGATCAGGATGAGAAAGAGGAATCTAAGTGATAATTGATCTGTTGACTCTGGAGCGTAGAATCTTTTAATCAGGTATGCAGCAAATGTCTGCCATGGCTCCCAAGTTGCTCTTTGCAGACATAACCCCATCCATTGCTGGAAGACGCTGGACACGACAGTTGAGAATCTTGAATAAATGGTGCATAGACATGAAAAATCACACAGTTGAGCAAGACAATGTCACTCGAGTCTCCTTCACTGATTAGTCTGATATGTAATACTAATATGACTGTAGACTGTTGAGTTTAGCCGTTTTGGCCAAGTATATGTAACTTTGAAAAGCGCCACACGACTCCTTGATCCTTTGGTCTGCGTTTCTCTGTACATTTGTTGTGAAATACCCCTCACATAAATTAATCTTAACACGCATCAGTAGATTAAGTAGCCACCAGAAAGTTGAGTATTACATCGATTATACACATTTTCAGTGTTATTTATCCAATTTGAAGTATAGAGTGACTTTATGATTTAAAGTAGCCTAATGGGTGAAATAGTTGTTTGTAAAATTACTATTAGTAATATGTAAATTACTGCTGCCATACTAGTCCACTGCAGATATGCATGACAGCCAATGACATGTCAGCCGACTTGCTCTTTAGCTCGGGTTTTATTTTATTTATTTATTTTTATTATTTATATACACACGCAACCGGACTCTGGTGCGTAAGCGAACGTTATGAAGAGCGCAACCCTTTGATATGCATATGCTCTTATGCACTCTTAAGCATTTGATTTATATTCAACAGAGTTGTTAGTGGGTATTTGCAAACAGAGAGTGGTATTGAAAAGCTGATATAATTAAATAACCACAGAACTGTGGAATATCGGTAACGCGAAACTTTGCTTACACTTGCTACGAGCATTGAGGCGAGCTATCCGGCCCTTCCGCAGTCCGCAGATCAGCCGTAAATAATCAGATCACGCCACGTCATCGTAGACGCCAATTTCAACTCAGCCGTGTAGGAAGCAATGGAGAAATACTTACCTGAATGAAGTTTAATCTTGTAGAGGAGACATATTAACAGAGGCTGCTGGAAGCGCCTACCAAAACTTGAAAAAAAGACTTGAAAGCCTTGGAAGTGGAATTTGAACTTGAAGTGAGAGATCGTCTCGTGATTTGCATAGTTGTTATTTCATGTCGGTGGATCGGTGATCTGCGGGATAAATGGCACCAGTCTAAAGAGCAGAACTTCTCATGAAGGCCTTGGCTGATCGATACTCTCCGAAGACCGTTGTGCCTATGGGGAGATGCGATACCGAACGCGGAAACCTCGACGTGCAGCAAGAGGTAGGGCGGGACGCTCGGATGTCGATAATTGTAAACATGCGTCTCCTGAAACATGTTGGCTGGCGACTGAACAAGAGCGTTAAGTGAAGCGTCAGCATCTGCGAACTCAGACAAGTGCAAGTAAGGGTCTTTTATACATCACGTATTAGAACGCGAATTGGATAGATGAGAAGGTAATAATGACGTGACAATTGAGTCTTCCCGGCAGAACTTACGCTACGCTTTCATTTGTGCCACTGCTAAAATCAATATCCTCTCTCTCTAATATCAAAATCCTCTGACATTAGGGACTTTAAGCAACAGCTGCGAATAGAACGGCAACGCCATTCTGGCGTTGCATTGCGCATGCCGCGAGTTTGACTGCTCCTTCCTGACGTTCTACAGTAGCCGTCTACTACTACCCCTTTTCCACCAAAAAAGAAACTGGTTCGGAACTGGTGCTGGTTCAAAGTTGGTTCGGAGTTGGTTCGAACTTGCGAACCGCTTCAGAACCTGTTTGTTTTTCCACTGACTAGAGCGCCCAGGGAACGACGTGCGTTACGTCACTGTTTACGTCGCCATACGTCTCTGCAAGTACAACATTACTTTGGGATCATCTCTAACTCGTGTATCAAGAAGGCTTTAAAAAACAATAGAAATGTGTAAGTCTTTTAATATTTTCGTTTGATATGTAATCTTTTCTGATAAGTTATGTACCCCTGTCTTGTGTCTATAATGTCTTAATATAAAAATAAATAAAAAAATAGAAACGCTTGCGTTAACTTCAAGCATAACAATTACAAAGGCGGACTCTGTCGTGTTTCTGCAAATGTTTCTCTTGGCTTTGCGAATCCTTTATTATGGTCAGAAAAGATGTTTAGAACACATCTAAACCCGCCCCAGCCCTCGACGGGAGCATGACGTGGTAAAGAACGGTTCTAGTCCAGCAAAGAGTTGGTGCCGCTTTGGAACCAGTTCTCCTGGCCGAGACCGGTTCCTTGGCTGTCGAAACACAAAGAACTGGTTCGCGCGCAGGCACCGGCTCCGAACCGGCTCTCAAAATGCTTTGGTGGAAAAGAGGCTTACGGGAGAACAGCTGATTTGCCGTAGTTGCTACAACGTGAGAGATTAGGTAAATTAATGTTACGTTTTATGGCATATGACATTGTTATTGCATCAGTTTATAAATGTAACATTAGTCTTTTATATAATTATGTAAAAATGTTTCAAACGTAAGCTAATTTTAACGATTTTTTCCCGTTTGTATAAAGATATGTCTGCTGTTAGCAACAAAACCTCAGGTAGCACTGAGATTAACGTTAGAGATGATATGAAGCGAACAATGTAAGTATTACATAAACATCCTTCTCAAAATCCATCTTAAATGTATTACTATGCCATTTCAATGTTTTTCATACTGGGTAAAGTAGATTAACAGATAATAAATATTAGTATCTAATAATAGTATCTATCAAGACTTAATTATTCTTACTTTTCAAATATTAGCTATAGTTACTTCATGTTTCTTGTTGATTAGAGCCCCTATGGAGTGGACAGAGCAACATGATGTCCTTCTATGTAGAGAAATCCTGCTCACAGAACCATACAGGTACAAGAAGGGAGGTGTTGATAAGGGCAAGGCCTGGTCAGCAATTGCAGACACATTGAATTGCTCTCAAGATCTCAAATTTAGAGTTATGCAGAGGTCAGTGAGGGAGAGATTCAACTTGATTCAGGCGAAATACAAGGCCAGAAACAACAAAGATGAGAAGGGCAGAAATAACAGAGCTTGATGAACTCATCAAGTAACAGAGAAAGAAAAAGCAGCTGAGGAAAACAAAGGGAGTGATGAGAGTATGAGGAAGTTAGAGACCGACAGGGCCAAAGCAGAAGAGGCAAGGGACAGGGCCATGGAGAGGGTTAGCCAGACCAACAGGAGGCTTAGTGAAGAGGGAGAGGACTTGACTAAACAACAAACGTAGGAGACGGAGTGGGAATGACACCATTAGATTGTTTGAGAGAGAGAAGCCAGAATGAGAGGTTTCTAAGGGAAAAGGAATTGGAATTTAAAAAAAAGTTGAAGAGCAAGCAAAAGCAGCACAACAAACACAAAAGCAGATGAGTGACATGATGCAACCAATGCACCAGCAGCAACAGCAAATGCAGGCAATGCAGACTATGCTACTTCAGCAACAACAGCAAGGGCAAGCATTACTTAGCCTAATTGAACATTTGTCAAAGAAATGATTATTTTATTGCAATTCATAAAACATTTAAATGTATAAATCCTTCTATTAATAAATAAATTAACAATTATTAAAAAATATAAAGACAAAATCATAAAAAACATAAAATAGCATATATTTGGTTAGTGCATTTAGTGCTATTAGTGCTAGTTAGTGCATTTCTTAACAAAGCAGACACAACATACAATTTTCCAACACTACTCAAACCAATTTTTTAAAAAAATTTCAAGTCCATGAACTTGAAGTAGTTTGCTATGTCCCCAAGAACTACTCCACAGACACTCTGACTTCACTCATTCGTTTGTTGTATTCCATCATTTGAAGGGTGAGATGAACCTGTCGAAATGGGGCTTGCAGATGCACACGCAGTGGGTATGCTGGGTCCCCATACACACACATTGGATGACCATCTACAGACATGGCATGATGTTGCAGCAATTCCAACAGCCCAGATTCTGCCAGCATTCCAGAGTCATGCTTCTTTCCCTCTGTTAAAATATATATTTGGTAACACTTTACAATAAGGTTCGTTAGTTAACATTAGTTAACTACATTAGGTTATATGAACTAATAATGAATAGCACATATACAGCATTTGTTAATCTTTGTTAATGTTATTTTCAACATTTACTAATACTTGATTAAAATCTTGTTAACATTAGTTAATGCACCGTGAACTAACATGAACAAACAATGAACAGCTTTATTTGTATTAACTAACATTAACAAAGATGAACAAATGCAGTAACAAATGCATTGCTCATGGTTAGTTCATGTTAGTAAATACATTAACTAATGTTAACTAATGAACCTTATTGTAAAGTGTTACCATATATTTTTAATTTTAAAATGTTTTATTTTATTTTATACATTTAAAAGGAAATGACAATGTTTTCATAGATTGCAAATTATTTAGACTTACCTACAGGGCTATACAGATGGCCAATTAAACCATTTGGAATGGCTACTGCCTGGTATTTTAGACTGTGGATGCGTTTATGACCATTATATAAGATCCTCTGTGTTACACCTGGTCTGGCAATGGGTCATACAGTGCCATCCATAAACCCAATACCCAAAGCAATTATCCAGAGGGGCTCCCATTTGGAGAATGCAGTCAGCATATTTTCTCAATGCTACAGGTTTCAGGATTTTTTCATTCTCCTGTGATGGTGTGCAGAATATATATAGTCCAGCATGGAGTTTGTGGCCATGCAAAGGACCGGGACTCTGTCTGTGACCAAACCTTTGCATCATGCCACTGTACCGGCAAGGGTATGCCAGCCTCCTCCTAAGGAGCATACACAGTGCCTCGACTCCTCCCACAACACTTCTCTGAAGCAAACAATTTCATTGGGAATCCCGAGAGCATCTACCAGAATTGCTAGGTCACATTTTCTAACACGAAAATTCATTTAAGCATTCATCTTCATTCATGTAATCAAGGTTAAAAGGCAAGTATTGCTTACATGGTAAATCTAGATTTTTAGACTTATTTACATTATACAGTAGTAAAAATTCCTCTTCTGACAATAGATTGTCATTTAATGCCAAAAGCAATCCTTCTCTTGCTTTTTTAAATGACATTTTTGTATCTCAATAAATGAATGAATGCCGTGTTGCGCCGTCCGTCGACGGTTGCTGACGGTTGCATTGCCATTCCATTCGCAGCTGTTGCTTAAAGTCCCTATTTTCTATTACAGTTTTTTTCGATTGCTAAATGACAGTGAGCACAATTGGAGCTAAATGTGCAAAACTAACTACAGTCTGCATTACCAACAGTCACCTGAGCAAAACTCTTAACACATGGCTCAAACAGACTCAGTGTGCACTAGGGCTGTCAACGAATATTCTAAATTCATATATATATTCGAATAGTTTTAAAAAACAAAAATTCGAAGGTGAAAATTAATATTAGAATAAAAATTAAAAAAAGCGCCTGCGCGCGGTTGTCTGCTTTGCGAGTGGGCGTGCACGCTGACTAATTAGGGTTCAGCGACAGGTCACAGGAGTCGCACTGGCACAGCGTCACTCATGGCTGAAAGTTGATTTATATGGAAGATGGCAGAAAGTGCAGAGCCCAGCTCAACCGCAGCAGAGAAAGTGATTTTAACCCCCCCAAATCTAAAAAGCCATGTCTGGAAGTATTTTGGATTTTGGTCGGTAGACGGTAAAATTGTGGAGCCGCGAAAAAAAGTATGCAAGCTATGTAAGATGCAGTTAGCATACCATTCGACCACTAGCAACATGAGGTCACATCTCGAAAATGTGCACCCAAATGAGCATGGCATAATGTGTGGAGCTCCAGCTAAACAGCAGCGTCTTGACACTTATTTTGCACCGCCCGCCACAAACTTGTTGTCAGCACCAAGACAAGAGGACATCGCGCAGAAATTAATTTCGTTCATTTGTAAGGACATGAGACCGATCAGTGTCGTGGATGGGGCAGGCTTCAGGGAGTTCTGTCAATCAATGGAACCGAGGTACCTTATCCCTAGCCGTGAAACAGTCACCAATAGAATGTTAGAAGTGTATAACAGCATAAACAAAATAAAGGAATCGATCAAAGACA
Source organism: Hybognathus amarus (assembly GCA_030378365.1). Taxonomy (NCBI): domain Eukaryota; kingdom Metazoa; phylum Chordata; class Actinopteri; order Cypriniformes; family Leuciscidae; genus Hybognathus; species Hybognathus amarus. The sequence goes on from JAQIUQ010000417.1 coordinate 22,026, forward strand.
AATATGTGGCTCTTACCACGAACGGGTGGACATCCCTAGCGACAGCATCCTGATGTTACTAGCAACGGCCCATTGGATTAATGAAATGCTTAACAATGTGCTAAAAACAAAAGAGCTAGCGGTAAGCCACACTGCAGAGAATGTAGGTGAATGCATTCAAGAGATCTTGGACTTTTTTGGCATAGAAAGGGGTCCGCTGATTGCCATCACAACGGACAATGCCATTAATTACGTCAATGCAGTGGAGAGACATCTTCAAACAGTAAATATACCATGTGTTGCGCACACAATAAACTTGGCTGTGCGTAAAGTGCTCGGGGTCAGAGCCATTGAAATTCCCGTTAGTAGGCTGAAAGTGGCGGCCTCGGATTTCAGCAATCTTCCGCCGACAGCTACCTCCTTCAGCAGAAAACAACAACTTTTGGGATTGAAAACTGAGAAGCTGATTAACGATTGTCCAACGCGATGGAACAGCACATTTGAAATAATCTGCTGTGCATCGGAGCAGCAAGCAGCTGTGTCTGCTGTCATCTTCGAGAAAAAACTGTCAAGAATGGAGCTGACCACAAGCGAATGGTCCCTAATGGAAAAGGTGAGCATAGTGTGTGAAATATTTACCGTAATAGGCTGGACAAATACAAAACTGTCCTAATATATTTTTTTAACGGTAGAATGATGGCGTTAATGTTAATAAGCTGAACAAATGAAAACCGGTCCTAATATCAACGCATTATGCAAGGTGCAGGTGCAAGACGTCCTTAAACCTTTTAAAGTGGCAACCGAAGCACTTTCAACTGACAAATATCCAACAGCGTCGGCTGTACTACCTTTAATCAGGCATGTGATTGGCTAAGGACAAAAGAGCAGGAAAATATACCGAGCCGCATCGGCTCTCCGCATCCTGATCCCGCATTTTTCCTCTATGTTTTATTAACATTAAATAGATAGTTCTCCCAAAAATTGTAATTGTCATCATTTACTCTCTCAAGTTGTTTTAAACCTGAATAAGTTTCTTTCTTCTGTTGAATTTATTTGGCATGAATGTGGTAACCAAACAGTTGATGTACCCCACTGATTTCCATAGTACATTTTTCCCTATGGAAGTCAATGGGGACCAGCAACTGTCTGGTTACCCACATTCTTCAAAATATCTTCTTTTGTGTTCAGCACAAGAAATAAATTAATACAGGCTTGGAACAACAGTACAGTGAATAAAAAATGGCAGAATTTTTATTTTTCAGTCAACTATCCCTTTAAGGACAAAAGGGATCGCGTAAGGACCTGTACACAACGCGTCTTATACACGCGCATTTGACAAGCAGATTTCTCTCAATTTTCTCGGTTTGCTTTCAGTTTAGACATAACCAAATGTTCTTCTGTAAACCATGTGTGTATTTGAGAGTATTAGCGAAATAAGACTAGAAAGATAACTTAGTCCAGCAACCAGGTGCTGTGAGACAAGCTTTTAGTCATGTGCGTGTCGGGTGCATCAGCAGTGAATGACATTTAACCGGCAAGACTTTAAAGCACATGCAAATAATGAACTTTTGTGAACTCACTGAACTGATTTGGCCGTTCCTCTGCGTTAATATTTTATGTGAGTATTTGTCGCGTTGTACACTAATGCTGTTGAGACGGAGGCGTCAGAACTAAAACTGATAAAATGCACGATATTCATATTACTACAAAAGCAGTCAGCAGCTTGCTTGGAGCAAGGATCATAGTGCAAATTTGAACTTTATCGATATATCGCCCAGCCCTACTGGGGACCTAACGGTGATGTTCTTGTAAACTGACAACGATAACACAATAGCGCGAGAGCGACTGAGGTACGAAATTGAGCAGGTGAAAAAGCTGAACGCAAGTACGTCTTTGTTGATACTTGGAAAGGAAGGAAGAATCTGTACGCACGTCAGCCAGTTATGTCCTCATCCTCTCCTTTTCACTCCGGCAGCCGACCCAGCCGACACCCGTCCCCCTCACCCTTTTATTTTTTTTACAGATCTGCATGATTCACGTAGGTCACATTTTCAGGTCGGAAAAATCCGGAATTCCGCATTAATCCGGAAAAATCACATCCCTGTTTAATACATGTTCTGCTCGCTCAACGCCAGACGAACCAGAACCACCTGCATTGTCAGAGATGAAGACAAAGATCGTCACAGATCTGGAGAAGCGTTATAGAGAGGAACAGGGCGCATTTATGCTGCTTAACAAAGCGAGTTACCTGGATCCACGCTTTCATCGCCTAATTCATTTGAAAGATGAGCAGAGACGGCAGGTGCTGGTGGCTATACTGGACGAGATGAGACAAGTGAATGTGACAGGAGGCACAGGCAGTGAGGCCGCTGCCGGACAGACACGTGATCGGCAGCCCGCGGAGAAAACTGCGTTATCTGCTATGGGGTGTCTCTTCGGAGACACGTATTGCACGGACAGCCCAGACCAGGACATCAGTTTGCTGCTTCAAAAAGAGATGTTGATGTATGAACAAGAGTCTCCAATACCTGCTCAACAAAATCCTCTCATGTGGTAGAAAACTTTGGGCTCTGGGAGATACCCTCACATCGCCCAGATGGCAAAGAAATATCTTTCCATCCCCGGATCCTCAGTGCGCTCTGAACGCGTCTTTTCCTCCGCTGGGAATATAGTAAATAAAAAGAGATCAGCACTGGCCCCTTCAAATATGGACTGTCTTGTGTTTTTGGCAAATAACCTGTAGACCGTGCGCACGTGCGCACACGGTGACAGTGCGCACTAAAAAGTGGAATAAATTGCCATCAGTTTTTTTTGTTTCTTTTTTTTCCTTTTCTTCAAGCACCGAGAATGTAAGTAGCCTTTTTCGTTTTGAATAGCACTTTATTTTTTATGAACCTCAGGGTAAAGGCGTTGTCACATTTCTCGGAAATGTGCCTCATTTTATTTAACTTTAAACAGAAACAGCCTGTAATTAGATATTAGGCCTATTGCGTTCGAGAGTGAGGTTTGCAGGCGTTACTTTGTTTTACGTTTTGGTGTAAGTAATACGTTGTTGAATATGTTTAAAATTAAATAAACTACCTATACAAGTAGTTATGTCTCTTTGTGTTAATTTGTCCTGTTATTGACGTAATGTGCGTCATTGAAAAAATGTGCAACCAGATATTCTGAATAGTTCGAATATATGCGTGTTTTTTCGAGGGAATATTCGAACGTCATTTTTGAGAAATTTTGACAGCCCTAGTGTGCACAACACTATGCACAACCCTCACTGAGATAACACACACTGTCACTCAGAACACACTGAAATGTATTCTAATTTGAATGTGTGGCTTACAGTTTTGACAGCAGTGTGTTAGCATTTGAACAAAGTGTTGTAAATCCACAGTGTTGTGCAGGTTGTGGTTAAAGTCATGGGATAAGTGTGTAGAGTTTTGAAAACTGTGTTCAAGCAATGAAAAACAAACTAGAGTTTGGTCCACATGAACGAATCGGTTACCTGAACGTAACCTCGGTTCTCTCTAGATGAGGGACCGAGTATTGCGTAAGCTACCTTACGCTACGGGAAAGATTCTTCTTTGCCGAACAATTGAAGCCAAAAATTTTTTATAATTTGTAATCATTGTCAACGCACTTCTCAGGTGCAGGACCTAGAGCGGGCTAACTAGCAGGCTCATTGGCTTCGTTCCTGGGAAGTGCACAAACCAATAGGAGAGCGGCGCCGAACCCGCGCCCAATGAGCGGACGGCGCTCGCTTATTACGTCGAAGCCCGCCGAAAGGGGCGTGGCTTGAGTGTATAGTAAACGCTCTCCGTGGGTTGAAACAACGATTTATAGTGATGAAGCGAATCGCTGTTAGAGCGGGCACGGCCTGGAACGCATACTCGTTCCCTCATCTAGAGAGAACCGAGGTTACGTTCAGGTAACCGATTCGCTCCTCTTACGAGAGGTTCTCTCCGTATTGCGTAAGCTAGCTCACGCTACGGGAACCCCTGGTCAACGCCGTGCCCGGTCAGTAACCACAAGCATCCCCGGAAGGGTGGGAGGGAGCATATAGTGGAGAAATAATAAAGGGCAGAAGCCATTTATATAAGAATATGAGGCCTTAACAGGCGGCCGGCATAGCAGGCCATAGTACAGGAAGATTTCATAGAATGGAGGGGAAGATCAAGGGGCTAGCCGGTTGAAGGATTCCCCATAGAGCGTAGCTAGACGCTGCAGCGGGTTAGACTGCTAGTAATTTAGCCTGTAAGGCCGGTACTTCAAAGTTATAAAATCTGATAAAGGTGGACGGGGAAATGGGGTGCCAATCGCCTTAGGCACATATCCATGTCTGGGTTTGAGAATGACGACGGAGTCGCTAGGGCCAAACTTCGAAGACACGACGCGTTCGAAGAGAGCGCGTGAATGTCACCCACCGTTTAACTGAGGCAAGAGCAATCAGAAAAACGACTTTTAGGGAGAGATATTTGAGGTCTATAGACTCGAGCGGTTCGAAGGGAGGGGCTTTCAAGGCCTCGAGGACTATTGAAAGGTCCCAAACCGGCACCGAGGGGGGCGAGGGGGTTCATCCTTCCTGGCTCCCCTGAGGAAGCGGATAACTAGCTCCGTCTTTGCCAATAGACTGGGCGCGTCGGGGACCAACGAAGGCCGCGATGGCTGCCACATAGACCTTCAGGGTGGATGGGGTTCTGCCCTTATCCAGCATATCCTGAAGGAAGGAAAGCAAAGATGAGACCTCACACTTAAGGGGGTCCAAATTCTTTCGGTGCACTCATTTTGAAAACACAGACCATTTAGCCGCATAGAGCTTTCTGGTAGACTCCGCTCTGGCGTGTTTGATCGTGTTCAAAACTCCCTCTGGCAAATCAACGTGTAATCGTTGGTCACCCATGCATGAAGCGCCCAGCGCTGCGGGTGGGGATGCCAGATTGTGCCGCGGGCTTGAGAGAGGAGATCTGCTCTGACCGGGATGGGCCACGGGGCTGTCTGAGACAGCTGTGTGAGCTCCGGGTACCAAATCTGATTCTCCCAACGCGGGGCTATGAGGAGCACCGGGTGGCGTGAGTCCCTGATTCTCTGGATGACCTGCGGTAGCAGGGAGATGGGAGGGAAGGCATAGAGCGGGCGGTGTGGCCATTCTAGCGCTAGCGCGTCCTCGTTCTTCGAGAAGAATATCGGACAGTGCGAGTTCTCTTCTGTCGCGAAGAGATCTATCTCCGCTCTGCCAAAGAGGCGCCACAGTGACTGGACTGTAAGTGGGTTCAGGGACCATTCTCCTGGGGAGAGAAGGTTCCTGGACAGAATTTCTGGACCGTCGTTTAGGTGTCCCGGGACATGCGTCGCTCTGAGCGAGAGCAGATGACTCTGGGACCAAACTAGAATGCGGCGTGCCAGCAGGAAAAGATTCCTGGATCTGACCCCGCCCTGACGGTTGATGTAGGATACCACTGTCATGTTGTCTGAGCGAATCAGGACGTGGTGACCCTGGATGCGCGGGAAGAAGTGCAAGAGTGCATACTCGACCGCGAGCATCTTGAGACAGTTTATGTGTAATGGGGTCTCCGACTCGACCACCGGCCAGCGGCCGGTGAGCCCTCGCAGACCGCACCCCAACCTGTGTTGGATGCGTCTATCGAGATAACTTTCCGGTGAGAGAAGGTCCCCATCGTGACGCCCCGTCGAAACCAATCGGTCACCGTCCAAGGCTGTAGTGCAGAAATGCATGCCTGAGTGACTCTGATTAGCTGGCGGCCCGTGGTCCACTCGCGGCGGGTACACGGGTCTTCAGCCAGAATTGAAGGGGGCGCATGTGTAAAAGACCTAGCTGTAGTACGGCTGCAGCTGAGGCCATGTGACCCAGCATTCTCTGAAAGGTTTTCACCGGAACGCGGGTATTCATCTGGAACGAAGCGGCTAGACGCTGCAAGCGGCGTGTGCGCTGAGCGGATAAGCGTGCTTTCATAGTGGTAGAGTCCAGATCTATCCCCAGAAAAGAGATAGTTTGACTGGGCTGGAGAACGCTCTTTGTCCAGTTGACAGAGAGGCCCAGCGTTTCCAGATGAGCGAGGAGAGCTGTACGGTGCGACAGAAGCTCTGTTTTGGAACGTGCTAGTATCAGCCAATTGTCCAAATAATTCAATATGCGCATCCCCTGGGTTCGAGGGCGAGCGCCGTGTCCATACATTTCGTGAACGTGCGTGGCACTAGGGAAAGGCCGAACGGGAGAACGGCGTATTGATAAACCTGGCCCTCGAAGGCGAAAGCGTAAAAACTGCCTGTGACGAGGGTGTATTTGAATCTGAAAATAAGCGTCTTTCAGATCTAGGGAGATGAACCAATCCCCCTGGCGCACGTGTGCGAGGAGTTTCCTGACAGTCAGCATTCTGAATGATCTCGTCATGAGATCTGAGGTCTAGAATCGGCCTGAGGCCTCTGGAATCGGCCTCTGGAATCGGCCTCTTGGGAACCAGAAAATAACGGCCGCAAAACCCCGGCTCGGTTATAGGCGGAAGGACTCCTCTATCGCGCCTTTTGTTAACAGTTTCGATATTTCTGTGCGGAGCGTGCTCGCGGCAGCTGGGCTGACCACAGAAAGGGGCCGGGCGCAGGAACGCGCGCGGGCGGCGACGAAACTGTAACTGGTAGCCGTCTTTTATAGAGCTGGTAAGTCCCGCCCTTCAGCTAACCCCGCTGGACCTTGAGGTTGAAAAACCGTCAGTGCAAGTGAATGAGAGAAATAATTATTTTCTAATCCCGTTTGAATTTTGCAATGAATGTAACATATGTTGTCTGTGAATTTTTTATATAATGTTTCGTGTAAAGAATGCTACAATTTAGCTTGTAGAATTTTCATACGGTTAGACTTTTGTGTGAGAGCACTTTGTGGACTACAACTCTCGACGTGTTTGATATACATCACCCTCACTAACACACGGATCCCGCTAAACATGCCTGTGACTTTGGTGCACTTCACCGCCTTCTTTCAGGGAGAGGACTAACTAGTTGAGCGTGGTGAAAACCGTGATTTGTGGAGGGAAATGTGTTAAGCGGCGACGTCACATATGGGACGTGTAGTCTTTTCGTTATGTCTATTCCACAACTGCTAGCCAAAGAATCATACAATAAACTGTCAAACTTGTTACATGAGAAATTATATAAAAAATTGACAGACAACATATGTTACATTCATGGCACAATTCAAACGGGATCAGAAAATAATTATTTTCTCTCATTCACTTGCATTGACGCTTTTTCAACCTAGAGGTCCACTTGGAGTTTTACGGATGGGCGGGACTTACCAGCTCTATAATGCTTAGTACCCACGGGGAGATGCCGGGAATGGCTTCCCACGCTTTGAAGCATATTGCTTAAGGCTGAATGGCCGTGCTGTCCCGGTTGCTGCATGTAACGGGCTGGACACTGTGTGTGGGCTCGTGTAAACTGTGTGTGGCAACGGGATTTGCACTCAGAGAGGAGCTTATGGGCCGTGAGACAGAGCGAGCAGAGGGGGGGGACACGCGCCGCTTGAGGGCGTGCTTATGCTTTCTGCTACTCGAGCGGACGTGCTCTCTATGTGAACTCTCTGGGTAGCCGTGAAAACGGCTGTTTGTCGCTCGCAAGCGGGTCGAGTCACCGGCTTGTTCTCGGCGAGAAGCGCTGCTGCAGTCGGCGAAGGCTCGGGGACTAACAGAGGATGAAACTTTGACGGCGGTCCGGCCGCGGCGGAAAGTAGCCGTCTTTTCCCCAGCAGTGCTAGGCGGACTTCTGCTGATCAGGCTTCAGCGTGGCCTTGGGGCGGGGCGCTTGGGGAGCCTGTCTGCGTCGGCTGTCAGAGCGAGGGCGAGGGCGGCCGCTCTGCCTGTGCTGGGGTTGGGCCTGAGCTTGCTGCGGGCGGCGCTGTTGAGGCGTTCTGGCAGGGGGCTCACGAGAGCGGCCTGCAGAAGTGTTAGCGTGGCGAGGCAGGAACAAATTCATGGCCTGGGTGGCTTTCTGGACCTCAGAAATCCAGGTCGGATTGCAGCACTCTGGAGAACCGACATGGAGTGCAGCGCTGCAGCGGCCTGGCCAGCGGCTGCATAGGCGCGGGTGTGGAAGGTAGAGGACGCTCTGCAAGCTTTAGAAGGAAGCTTAGGAGAGGATCGCCATCCGGCGGAGGGCGAGCACAAGTGAGCGGCGACCAGATCTTCGACAGGCGGCATCGCTGTATAGCCTTTCTCGGTAGCTCCGTCCACCGAGCGCAGCGAGGCGGACACATCGGAGCGGGTTCGGGCCGAGAGAGGAGCTTTCCACGATCGAGTGAGCTCGTCGTGGAGCTCAGGCAGGAAAGGAGCGGTCCGGGTGCCAGCGGAGGCGGGGCGCCGGTGCAGGTACTTCCCATCCATCCGGTTGGGTGGTAACTCGGGGTGGTGGTGACCAGTCGAGGCCCAGACGCTCGACGGCAAGAGTCAGGATGCGCATTAAATCCTCTTCGATGCCGGAGCGGGTCCCCGCAGATTTCGACGTCCGAAGAGCCCAGTGAAGACCATTCGTCGCTGTTAGAAGCATGCAACGAAAGCGACTCTTTCTCCTCCTCAGAGTCTAAGGACGCTGCAGAGCGGCCACTCGGCGGCAATGGGGGGTCCGGCTCGGGCGGAGAGAGAGAATGGTCGGGGGCGGCGCGCGGCCCACACTCAGCCATAGCAGGATCCGGCAGCCTCTGGGAGCGGCGCTTCTTCTTCCGCGGAGAAGTCAGAGGCGGCGCGGTGGCGGATTTGACGGTGAGGAGTCTTGCCCGCAGGGAAGACATTGTCAGCGCCTCGCAGAGAGAGCATCCTCCTTCGGCGAGGGCGAGTTCCGCATGCTCGAGCCCGAGACAGAGAGGGCAGATGAGGTGGCGGTCTCCGTCTTCGAGCGGTGCGCGGCATGAGCCGCAGGAAGTGCGAGACATCTTTAAAAGACGCTCACGCTCTTTTGTGAAGGAGCAAGTGGAAGTCGTCGGACGGCGCTCAGCTCGCTGAGGCAGCTGAAGGTGGCAGAGGCCGGCTTCTTCAGGCTTCTTGCTTGCTAGAAGGTGCCTTGTCACGACGACGGCTTCAATCTTGCAACGGCGGCGATTAGATCGCTGAATCAAAATGAATCGTTGTTTCAACCCACGGAGAGCGTTTATATACACTCAAGCCACGCCCCTTTCGGCGGGCTTTGACGTAATAAGCGAGCGCCGTCCGCTCATTGGGCGCGGGTTTCAGCGCCGCTCTCCTACCGGTTTGTGCACTTCCCAGGAATGAACCAATGAGCCTGCTAGTTAGCCCGCTCTAGGTCCTGCACCTGAGAAGTGCGTTGACAATGATTACAAATTATAAACTTTTTTTGGCTTCAATTGTTCGGCAAAGAAGAATCTTTCCCGTAGCGTAAGCTAGCTTACGCAATACGAGAGAACCTCTCGTAAGAGAACTGCTGCTGTGCAGACTGGACTTAGAGTTTTGCACATGTAGCTCCAGTTGTGCTCCACTGTGGTTTAGCAATAAAAAAACCCTGTAATTTACAGAATTACAGTAATGAGAAAAAAAAGGTAGAAACTAAAAGTACATACTGTAATACTGTAACCTTGCCTCTCTCATTAGGCCACAAGTTTTTAGCCTTTCAACTGAAATTGTTTGAAAATCAGCAGTGTGTGAAAGGCACAAGGCTGAAATTTATTCTGTTTTGAACGTGTGGTTCACAGTTTTGAGAGCATGCTGCACGTCCACATGAACTTTCTGCTGTGCAGACTGTAGTTAGAGATTTGCACATGTAGCTCCAGTTGTGCTCACTGTCATTTAGCAATCGAAAAACTGTAAATACGCTAAATCAAATAACTTTTCAACAGAAATCCTGAGTGGAGTCTTGTTTAGCTCTGCTCTCTGGCTATGCTGGCGCGTTCGTCTCACGTCACGACGGTTGCTACGCTGACGTCTGACCTCGCACGGTGGCTTCCATCAAACGTTGAACGTGCTTCTACTTCGTTGCCGGAAGTCAGATATTTTCATTTATAAAGTTTTAAATACTGTATGTCTTTATGCATAATACCGCACCGTGATTACCCTCAGAAGGCTTTTCTTTTATCCCCCTGGAGTCGGATGGATTACTATTGTGAAGGATGTATGTGCATTTTGGGACTTGAAGGAGCTGGACCCCATTTCTTCACATTAAATCCACTGAAGGGTCTTGAAGACATTTTCTAAAATAACTGAAAATGTGTTCGTCTGAAATATTGATTGACATATGCACCTCGAACGGCTTGAGGGTCAGTAATGCATGGGTTAAATATCATTTTTGGCTGAACTATCCCTTTAATGCAAATGGGTGAAGTAACCCTTTAAAGACAAATTCCAGTCATTCACATTTTTTTTACAGAAAATTGATTGTATTTTTCATACAGTATTTTTCTGTTTTCTTAAATTACATTTAAATTACATTAAATTAAATTACAAAGGGTCAAGAGCCCCTTTATTTTTGTAACTTTGTAACAAATGAACAGGATGCAGAGATCTTGAAAGTATCTGTAGTGTTTAACCCTGTAAGACCCGTGGTTGTAATATTACAACATCACTTTTAGCACTTCAAAAAACACATCTGCAAATTAGTTTCTTTTAAAGACCACATTTACATAGTTAATGGGTCCTAATGTTTAGTCTTACAATGTCATTGGATAGTAAATGTGTATATAGGTCTTGCCATAAGGTCATGAACTCATGCAACCTGCAAACTTTACTGGAAGCGCATCTCCTTGTTCCATTGGACTGGATATTTCAACATTGAAGTAAGTAAAACCCTAGAAATATTTTTTTTTGTCATTGTTAGAATGTCTAGTTCATGTAAATACTTGGTTATTGTGGAATGCATGCATCAAATTAGATTTGTAGCTTGTTATGTCTTTGTTGTAATTTTACAACGTTGGGATAGAATGGTAGTCAAAATAGCATGTGCACCTTGCACATTACATGGAGGCATTGCACTTCTCAAATGTTCATTTACAGGAGAAATACTTACAGAAATGTAATGTATTTGATTATTCACAATATCTAAATGTGTTGTTATAATTTTCAGTTTAGATCAGATTTTAATAATTTTAAATTAATAAATTATTTATGGTTGGAGTTTCCTGTCAGTACCAGTACTTGAAATTGTTTCTGTATGTTAGCTGTTTTTTATCTAGGCTTTGTTTGTTTGGCCAAATATCTGCTTGTAGCAAGGCAGACAGTGTTTGTAGACTGCTGTGGAGGATGGTTATTCAAGGTGTGGATGTCCAGACATAGGGGGTTGTGTGCTCCATCTTTTGATAAGTTTTGGTTAGACAACCTTGAATCCATGTAAGACACAATGTCATTAGACATAATCCATGTCATTAGAATCAATGAATCCATGTCATTAGACACAATGTGCACACATGGGCAGGCCAATGTTTTTTTGCTGTGACGACGTGACGAGCAGCTCAGACCCGCGGTAGGTGTCATGTGACCACGGTATTGCTGTCCCAGCCCTAGACTTCAGTGGAATGTATATCACATAAATAGGATTAATTTAATTAAACTGATTTATACTTCAACAGACTCTAACTCTTACAACTATTATCTTCATTTCAGAAAGGACGCTGCAGACACTGCAAAAAAGGATATTCAAATATGCTCTGCAAGAAGTGCAATCTCCATCTCTGCTTTTCAGAGGAAAGGAACTGCTTTTAGGATTACCATTGCAAGTGAACACTGGACACTGTTTATTTGACAGATTTCAATCTGTTTTGTATTTAATATTAATATTTTATGTTTATTTTTAATAAATTCTAATTAATAAAAATATTACTATCGGGTGATTATTATTATTATTCATATTATTGACTGTTATGGTGCTATGTAAGCAAGCCACACTTCAAATAAGCCCTTAGTTGTTCTGTATATTTGTTCAAACAGTCTGAGTTCAAAAGCTGAAATTCTGCTCCCCCATAGGCCCAATGTTGCAATATTACAACATTTCCTTAAAAACTTACTAAAACATATTTTTTCAAAAAATCCTTCATTATTTGCATCAGAGGCCACCTACAACAACATCTGATAGGTGAAAAATTGTTTTTCCTTTTTTAATATATTTGGGTCTTACAGGGTTAATGTTCTTTTGGGATGTAAAGTGTTTCTGTATGGTGTGCTTTGTTGGTCACCATAGACCTTATTCAGAGCAGCGCCATGACAGGTATGAAAGTGAGGCTGTGAGGGATAGACTTACTGTGTTTCCAATGGCATCCGCTGTAAAAGCGGAATAAAGCTCCTAGATTACTTACAATTTTCCACAGCTTACATTGTCTGGAGTTTTTTTTTTGTCAACTGACATTTCTTAGAAAGATATTTTTCCAGTGTTTCATGAGAAGAACAATCCGAAAACACATTAAATGGAGAACAGCCCATTGAAGAGATGCATGTCTATCCCTCACAGCCTCGCTTTCATTCTCATTAAAAATCAAAGATGGCGCTGCTGTGAATAAGGCGGATTGTGTTGAAGAGGAGAGCCTGTACTTCAGTTCAGGATGAGCAAAGTAAAACTGATGAAATACTGCATATTGCTTTATTTAACTGACAGCCCTTACAAAAAATGACTGCAGTTTTTTTAGAAGTAATACTGCGTGTAAAAAATACAGTTTTTTGGACACGAAAAAACTGCATAATTGCAATATAGTTGGCGTACAACTGCAGTAGAACTGCAACCTAACTGCGGTAATGCTGCAATATAACTGCGGTAGTATTACAATAATACTGCAATATAACTGTGGTAGTACTACAATAATACAGCAATATAACTGCAGTATTACTACAACAATACTGCAATATAACTGCAGTAGTACTACAATAATACTGCAATATAACTGTGGTAGTACAGCAATATAACTGCAGTAGTACTACAATAATACTGCAATATAACTGCGGTAGTATCTGCAATAATACTGCAATATAGACTGCAGTAGATACTGCAATATGAAGTGCCATAGTACTGTCACGGGTGACAAAATCACCTGGCGATCGGAACCCTCCTGAGAGTCACAGGTTTCCTAGGGGAACGGATTGTGTGAAACACGCCACTGCAGTTCCGGGCGTGATGGGAACATGCCCGCACTGATTAGCGCTAATGCACTGCAGGTGCGAGAGAGAGAAGCGGCGCTCACACAGGTTTCCTGTTTGGTGAGCCAAGATAAAAGAAGGGACGAGGGAGACATGCAGGAGAGCAGGGAAGAAGGAGAAACGACTGGTGAAGAGCAAGGGGGTGCTTGGCATGTGCTCGACGGTGCGTGTGGGGAGAGGGGAATTTTGAATTGCTCAGTGCTGGATACAAGCTTCCTCGGAAAGATCATTGGGGCAGGGAGATCGTCCATTTAAGCTTGCTGGATCAGAGTGATTGTCTGTGGGAAGACTGCTGGACTGAGCTATCGACTGGACCTGTGCTGTGGAAGGAGAGAGAAAAGAAGATAAGTCAACTGATTTTATCTTATGAGTATTTAAACCACTTGAAGAGGATACAGTGAATGTGGATCTGACTGTTGGAGGACCTATGTGTTTCAGAGTGTGTGGAGGAGGAATTGAAAGTGAAACTCCATGTAAAGCGAGCGCAACAAACGGAGCGAGGCCTCTGAACAGCCCTATCGTGTGAGTGAATTGCAGTGCTTTTGCCTTATTGATACACAATGATTATTGGCTGTGGAATTGAAGTGAACAAGAGTGTGATGTGTTTTTGCTGAGAAGTGGCCCCAACCCATGCCTGCAAGTTTGTGGAAAGTTATTAAAACTGCTCTCCATCAGAAGCCTAGAGTGATACCGCTGAACTGAAGAGAGTACTGTTCTATTTACTGTTCGAGTCCAGAAGTATGCAGCACTGTTGCATTGCGGATAAGGTAACCTTTTAACCCACCGTCTCCCAATTGTGAACTGAAACATGCAGCATTGCTGATGAAGTGACCTTTTAACCCACTGTCTCCCAATTGTGAACTGAACCATGCAGCATTGCTGATGAAGTGACCTTTTAACCCACTGTCTCCCAATTGTGAACTAAAACATGCAGCATTGCTGATAAAATAACCTTTTAACCCACTGTCTCCCAATTGTGAACTGAAACATGCAGCATTGCTGATGCAGTAACCTTTTAACCCGTTGTCTTGCTACTATGCACCGAAGAGCGTACTTTGTACTGTGGAGAAGAAACATACAGCAACACTGGTGAAGTAGTCTTTTAACCCATCGTCTTCCTGCGGAGAACCGAAGAGTACTGTGTACGGTGAGGGTTCCCACTTGCTATACTTAATGCTCGAGTTCTGGAAGTCTGAAGCGGTTAAACTACTGTTCTATTACTGGCACCGACGAGAGTACTTGGTACTGTGGAGAAGTATGCAGCATCTCTGGTAAAGTAACATTTTAATCCATTGTCTTCCTGCTGTGCACTGAAGAGAGTACTTTGTACTGGGAAGATCTTTACCTGCTCTACTTTACTGTTTGAGTCCAGAAGAATACAGCTGTATTGGTGGAGCAACCTTTTAACCCACTGTCTCCTTACTGTGAATTTGAAGAGAGTACTTTGTATTGTGAAGACCCTAACCCGTTCTCCTTACTGTTTGAGTCCAGAAGCATGCAGTACTGCTGGGAAAAGCTGGAAGTCTGCCGCACCGCTGGTGAACTGAGTCCCGAAATCGCCGTCCGGGAGACACGGGACGGTCTGATCCACGTCTGACCGTAGCGGAAGGGTCTAGAGGACAGTGAAGCCTACTCAATTGGTGCCCCCCCCGCATATATCGTTTAATAAAGATTGTTACTCCTTTGAAACTTACCTCTGCCTCCGTGGTCCTCTGTCGTGTGCCTGTGGTGTCGGCTCCTCCGGTGGTGACTCATTTAGGAGGGGGGTTGCTGGTCACCTGAACGTTCCTCCCCTCGACCCCGAGTGACAGTACTGCAATAATACTGCAATATAACTGCGGTAGTACTGCAATATAACTGCGGTAGTACTGCAATATAACTGCGGTAGTACTGCAATATAACTGCCTTAGTACTGCAATATAACTGCGGTAGTACTGCAATATAAGTGCCATAGTACTGCAATAATACTGCAATATAACTGCGGTAGCACTGCAATATAACTGCAGTAGTACTGCAATATAAGTGCAGTAGTACTACAATAATACTGCAAGATAACAGCAGTAGTCCTGCAATATAACTGCAGTAGTACTGCAATATAAGTGCAGTAGTACTACAATAATACTGCAAGATAACAGCAGTAGTCCTGCAATATAACTGCAGTAGTACAGCAATATAAGTGCAGTAGTACTACAATAATACTGCAAGATAACAGCAGTAGTCCTGCAATATAACTGCGGTAGTACTGCAATATAAGCGCTGTACTGATACTGCCTATAGTAGAGCAAGCCAACAGAGGGCGCCGTTGGCGTTGTTGCTTCATGTTGTTGTACACGCAGGTTGAGCAATAAAGCACTCTTAAAATGGCAGTCTATGTGTACAGTCCAGTCAATACAAGCGCAGTAGTACTACAATAATACTGCAATATAAGTGCCGTAGTACCGCAATATAACTGCAGTAGTACTACAATAATACTGCAATATAACTGTGGTAGTACTGCATATAAGTGCAGTAGTACTACAATAATACTGCAAGATAACAGCAGTAGTCCTGCAATATAACTGCGGTAGTACTGCAATATAAGCGCAGTAGTACTACAATAATACTGCAATATAAGTGCCAGTAGTACCGCAATATAACTGCAGTAGTACTACAATAATACTGCAATATAACTGCGGTAGTACTGCAATATAACTGCGGTAATACTGCAATATAACTGTGGTAGTACTACAATAATGCTGCAATATAACTGCGGTAGTACTGCAATAATACTGCAATATAGCTGCGGTAGTACTGCAATATAACTGGGGTAGTACTGCAATAATACTGCAATATAGCTGCGGTAGCACTGCAATACATAATTCGACTAAAGTACAATACTACTGAAATGCAATACTAATAAAATGCTGTACAATACCATTGAAATACAACCAGAATAACCCAAATAAGTTTTCACACATCTGCAATAATGAATTAAGGTACAAAACAGGGAATGTCTCAAACTGCAATGCAACAAATAATGTGATTTACTTTTTATTTTATTTCAAATAACAGGCTGAGAGTTAGACAATGTATTTAAAGTGTTGATTACAAATCATGCATACATCTTCCCCACATTATTCAGATGTTTTTTGAAGAGCTTATTCTCATTCCACTTCGTTCTTTTCACTGCCTTCATCTCAGATGTGGAAACACAATTTTGGAAGTAGTCTGTAATAAACAAACAAAAAGAATCAGAGACAATTTTTTCAGTTACTCTTCACCACAGGCATATATTATGCTTAAAGGGTAATTCCACCCCTGGAAAGATGAATGTGTATTTAAAATAGGTCATTAATGTAGAAGAAATGTTAAATTATTTTTGAATTTAGAGCTTTCTAGACTGAGAAAAGACAGAAAATGTATTTTGGCTTATGTGGGTGAAAAACAACAACTCCCAGAATGCCCTTGCTTCGCTACTCTAGGAGGCCACGCCTACCGGTAAATGCGCAGTAGGTAAACAACAAGTCTAGGCTAGTGATTCTCCATGATACGTCTGCCTGAAAATGCGTTTCGAGATCGCCCAAACTGTCCGGGATTCGACTTTTGCATTCTACAGTCGTCATTCACCATGTTTACTGTGGCGAATGGGACGAGTGAGAGCTGTGTGGACTTGAAAATGACACAAGCGAGTCATTTTACTCTGGCGAGCGGGGACGAGTGAGAGCTGTGTGGACTTGAGAACAACGCGAGCGAGTCATGTTTACTCTGGCGAGCGGGGACGAGTGAGAGCTGTGTGGACTTGAGAACGACGCGAGCGAGTCATGTTTACTCTGGCGAGCGGGGACGAGTGAGAGCTGTGTGGACTTGAGAATGACGCGAGCGAGTCATGTTTACTCTAGTGAGCGGGGACGAGTAAGAGCTGTGTGGACATGAGAACGATGCGAGCGAGTCATGTTTACTCTGGTGAGCGGGGATGAGTGAGAGCTGTGTGGACTTGAGAAGCGACGCGAGCGAGTCATGTTTACTCTAGTGAGCGGGGACGAGTGAGAGCTGTGTGGACTTGAGAACGACGCGATCGAGTCATGTTTACTCTAGCGAGCGGGGAGTGAGAGCTGTGTGGACTTGAGAACGACGCGAGCGAGTCATGTTTACTCTAGCGAGCGGGGGACGAGTGAGAGCTGTGTGGACTTCGAGAACGACGCGAGCGAGTCATGTTTACTCTAGCGAGCGGGGACGAGTGAGAGCTGTGTGGACATGAGAACGACGCGAGCGAGTCATGTTTACTCTGGCGAGCGGGGACGAGTGAGAGCTGTGTGGACTTGAGAACGACGCGAGCGAGTCATGTTTACTCTATTGAGCGGGGACGAGTAAGAGCTGTGTGGACTTGAGAACGACGCGAGCAAGTCATGTTTACTCTGGCGAGCGGGGACGAGTGAGAGCTGTGTGGACTTGAGAACGACGCGAGCGAGTCATGTTTACTCTAGCGAGCGGGGACAAGAGAGCTGTGTGGACTTGAGAACGACGCGAGCGAGTCATGTTTACTCTAGTGAGCGGGGACGATTGAGAGCTGTGTGGACTTGAGAACGACGCGAGCGAGTCATGTTTACTCTAGTGAGCGGGGACGAGTGAGAGCTGTGTGGACTTGAGAACGACGCGAGCGAGTCATGTTTACTCTGGCAAGCGGGGACGAGTGAGAGCTGTGTGGACTTGAGAACGACGCGAGCGAGTCATGTTTACTCTGGCAAGCGGGGACGAGTGAGAGCTGTGTGGACTTGAGAACGACGTGAGCGAGTCATGTTTACTCTAGCGAGCGGGGAGTGAGAGCTGTGTGGACTTGAGAACGACGCGAGCGAGTCATGTTTACTCTGGTGAGCGGGGACGAGTGAGAGCTGTGTGGACTTGAGAACGACGCGAGCGAGTCATGTTTACTCTAGCGAGCGGGGACGAGTGAGAGCTGTGTGGACTTGAGAACGACGCGAGCGAGTCATGTTTACTCTGGCGAGCGGGGACGAGTGAGAGCTGTGTGGACTTGAGAACGACGCGAGCGAGTCATGTTTACTCTGGCGAGCGGGGACGAGTGAGAGCTGTGTGGACTTGAGAACGACGCGAGCGAGTCATGTTTACTCTAGTGAGCGGGGACGAGTGAGAGCTGTGTGGACTTGAGAACGACGCGAGCGAGTCATGTTTACTCTGGCAAGCGGGGACGAGTGAGAGCTGTGTGGACTTGAGAACGACGCGAGCGAGTCATGTTTACTCTAGCGAGCGGGGAGTGAGAGCTGTGTGGACTTGAGAACGACGCGAGCGAGTCATGTTTACTCTAGCGAGCGGGGACGAGTGAGAGCTGTGTGGACTTGAGAACGACGCGAGCGAGTCATGTTTACTCTAGCGAGCGGGGACCAGTGAGAGCTGTGTGGACTTGAGAACGACGCGAGCGAGTCATGTTTACTCTGGCGAGCGGGGACGAGTGAGAGCTGTGTGGACTTGAGAACGACGCGAGCGAGTCATGTTTACTCTATTGAGCGGGGACGAGTGAGAGCTGTGTGGACTTGAGAACGACGCGAGCGAGTCATGTTTACTCTAGTGAGCGGGGACGAGTGAGAGCTGTGTGGACTTGAGAACGACGCGAGCGAGTCATGTTTACTCTAGCGAGCGGGGAGTGAGAGCTGTGTGGACTTGAGAACGACGCGAGCGAGTCATGTTTACTCTAGCGAGCGGGGACGAGTGAGAGCTGTGTAGACTTGAGAACGACGCGAGCGAGTCATGTTTACTCTAGCGAGCGGGGACGAGTGAGAGCTGTGTGGACTTGAGAGCGACGCGAGCGAGTCATGTTTACTCTGGCGAGCGGGGACGAGTGAGAGCTGTGTGGACTTGAGAGCGACGCGAGCGAGTCATGTTTACTCTAGTGAGCGGGGACGAGTGAGAGCTGTGTGGACTTGAGAACGACGCGAGCGAGTCATGTTTACTCTAGCGAGCGGGGACGAGTGAGAGCTGTGTGGACTTGAGAACGACGCGAGCGAGTCATGTTTACTCTGGCAAGCGGGGACGAGTGAGAGCTGTGTGGACTTGAGAACGACACGAGCGAGTCATGTTCACTCTGGCAAGCGGGGACGAAGTGAGAGCTGTGTGGACTTGAGAACGACGTGAGCGAGTCATGTTTACTCTGGCGAGCGGGGACGAGTGAGAGCTGTGTGGACTTGAGAACGACGCGAGCGAGTCATGTTTACTCTGGCAAGCGGGGACGAGTGAGAGCTGTGTGGACTTGAGAACGACGTGAGCGAGTCATGTTTACTCTAGCGAGCGGGGAGTGAGAGCTGTGTGGACTTGAGAACGACGCGAGCGAGTCATGTTTACTCTGGTGAGCGGGGACGAGTGAGAGCTGTGTGGACTTGAGAACGACGTGAGCGAGTCATGTTTACTCTGGCGAGCGGGGACGAGTGAGAGCTGTGTGGACTTGAGAACGACGCGAGCGAGTCATGTTTACTCTAGTGAGCGGGGACGAGTGAGAGCTGTGTGGACTTGAGAACGACGCGAGCGAGTCAGATGTTTACTCTGGCAAGCGGGGACGAGTGAGAGCTGTGTGGACTCGAGAACGACGCGAGCGAGTCATGTTCTACTCTAGCGAGCGGGGAGTGAGAGCTGTGTGGACTTGAGAACGACGCGAGCGAGTCATGTTTACTCTAGCGAGCGGGGACGAGTGAGAGCTGTGTGGACTTGAGAACGACGCGAGCGAGTCATGTTTACTCTAGCGAGCGGGGACCAGTGAGAGCTGTGTGGACTTGAGAACGACGCGAGCGAGTCATGTTTGACTCTGGCGAGCGGGGACGAGTGAGAGCTGTGTGGACTTGAGAACGACGCGAGCGAGTCATGTTTACTCTATTGAGCGGGGACGAGTGAGAGCTGTGTGGACTTGAGAACGACGCGAGCGAGTCATGTTTACTCTAGTGAGCGGGGACGAGTGAGAGCTGTGTGGACTTGAGAGCGACGCGAGCGAGTCATGTTTCACTCTAGCGAGCGGGGAGTGAGAGCTGTGTGGACTTGAGAACGACGCGAGCGAGTCATGTTTACTCTAGCGAGCGGGGACGAGTGAGAGCTGTGTAGACTTGAGAACGACGCGAGCGAGTCATGTTTACTCTAGCGAGCGGGGACGAGTGAGAGCTGTGTGGACTTGAGAACGACGCGAGCGAGTCATGTTTACTCTGGCGAGCGGGGACGAGTGAGAGCTGTGTGGACTTGAGAACGACGCGAGCGAGTCATGTTTACTCTGGCGAGCGGGGACGAGTGAGAGCTGTGTGGACTTGAGAACGACGCGAGCGAGTCATGTTTACTCTGGCGAGCGGGGACGAGTGAGAGCTGTGTGGACTTGAGAACGACGCGAGCGAGTCATGTTTACTCTGGCGAGCGGGGACGAGTGAGAGCTGTGTGGACTTGAGAACGACGCGAGCGAGTCATGTTTACTCTGGCGAGCGGGGACGAGTGAGAGCTGTGTGGACTTGAGAACGACGCAGAGCGAGTCATGTTTACTCTAGCGAGCGGGGACAAGTGAGAGCTGTGTGGACTTGAGAACGACGCGAGCGAGTCATGTTTACTCTGGCAAGCGGGGACGAGTGAGAGCTGTGTGGACTTGAGAACGACACGAGCGAGTCATGTTTACTCTGGCAAGCGGGGACGAGTGAGAGCTGTGTGGACTTGAGAACGACGTGAGCGAGTCTGATGTTTACTCTGGCGAGCGGGGACGAGTGAGAGCTGTGTGGACTTGAGAACGACGTGAGCGAGTCATGTTTACTCTGGCGAGCGGGGAGGAGTGAGAACGACGCGAGCGAGTCATGTTTACTCTAGCGAGCGGGGACGAGTGAGAGCTGTGTGGACTTGAGAACGACGCGAGCGAGTCATGTTTACTCTCAGCGAGCGGGGACGAGTGAGAGCTGTGTGGACTTGAGAACGACGCGAGCGAGTCATGTTTACTCTGGCGAGCGGGGACGAGTGAGAGCTGTGTGGACTTGAGAACGACGCGAGTGAGTCATGTTTACTCTGGCGAGCGGGGACGAGTGAGAGCTGTGTGAACTTGAGAGCGACGCGAGTGAGTCATGTTTACTCTGGCGAGCGGGGACAAGTGAGAGCTGTGTAGACTTGAGAACGACGCGAGCGAGTCATGTTTACTCTAGCGAGCGGGGAGTGAGAGCTGTGTGGACTTGAGAACGACGCGAGCGAGTCATGTTTACTCTGGTGAGCAGGACGAGTGAGAGCTGTGTGGACTTGAGAACGACGCGAGCGAGTCATGTTTACTCTGGTGAGCGGGGACGAGTGAAAGCTGTGTGGACTTGAGAACGACGCGAGCGAGTCATGTTTACTCTGGTGAGCGGGGACGAGTGAGAGCTGTCTGGACTTGGAGAACGACGCGAGCGAGTCATGTTTACTCTGGTGAGCGGGGACGAGTGAGAGCTGTGTGGACTTGAGAACGACGTGAGCGAGTCGATGTTTACTCTGGCGAGCGGGGACGAGTGAGAGCTGTGTGGACTTGAGAACGACGCGAGCGAGTCATGTTTACTCTGGTGAGCGGGGACGAGTGAGAGCTGTGTGGACTTGAGAACGACGCGGAGCGAGTCATGTTTACTCTGGTGAGCGGGGACGAGTGAGAGCTGTGTGGACTTGAGAATCGAATTTGAACCGAGTCATGTTTACTCTGGCGAGCGGGGAGCTGTGTGGAGAACGAAGCGAGGCCGGTGGCGTGATTATCGATGAGTGGCAACTGAGACGTAAGTTACTGGTCTCGTATCTCTCATGGAGGAGTGGGAATTTTCTTAGCAATGTTAAAACCCACATCAACAGATCACTTGTTTAGCGTACATGTAAACACTACATTCAGATTCAGCAATCAGAATGAATTCAGTTAGATTAAAACAAAAGCTGTAACTTACATGTAAACAATGCATGGCGACTGCAGAAAGCACAAGGTGAATCCCGGACATCGATGGCTGGACATATCCGGGAAAAGAGGACGGTAACACCTAAAGCTACAACTCAGCTTTCTCCACAGGACAACAGCCTGCTAGCTTAGCTTCCAAAAAAGATGTGTAATCCCAATCCTCCATAATGCATCCGTCTCCATATTCAGTACCTTTGTCTATATTTTCAAAACATTTCTGTGGTGAAATCAAATGCACTGGCTCTGATCTGTGATAGGTCTG
Source organism: Hybognathus amarus (assembly GCA_030378365.1). NCBI lineage: Eukaryota > Metazoa > Chordata > Actinopteri > Cypriniformes > Leuciscidae > Hybognathus > Hybognathus amarus. The sequence continues at coordinate 44,293 of JAQIUQ010000417.1, forward strand.
TTAGCGCATTAGGCCCAACCCCCTATGGGCAGGTTTGAAAGGGTGGGATCTTGTGCTTGTAGTTTTTCCCTAAATTCCCCTCTCTTACACTTCCGCCAACAATGACGTAAAATGACGATTTTTGCACCATTGTAGGAGGAAGTGAAAAAGGTAAATAGCAGATTTCTCTCGTCTCAGGGGAAAATGAGAAAGTGTTGCACCACCATTCAATAGTATAACTGGGTTTCTAACAATGGAAAGCTTAATGCAAATGGGTGGAGTTGCCCTGTAAAATGAATCTGAAAGTTAATGCAGGAACCCGCCACTGTTTTTTGAAATAGGGGTTATTCAATGGAATTAATATTGTGCCATAATTAAACAAACAGATCCAGCATTTGCAAACAAACTCAATCTGCTTTGTAAAGGAAAACTCGACTCAATGTGCAAAACTCGAGCAATGTGCAAGTGAAAAGGTGAATTTGAGCAAAAATGCAGTGTGAGACACTTGGTAGGGATGCAAATTATTGGATTTTGGCCGATATCGATATGCTGATATTTGCAAACTCATTTTGGCTGAAACTGATATTTAAACACATTTACCCCCATATAATATATATATATACATAAAAAATACACGCACACACATTTTGATTACTGAAGAGAAATCAAATAAAGTCTCTCTCCTGTACTACCGTTACCTTACTACCCGCATAGATAAGGCAATACAAGAGACAAACAACATTTGAATCTATCATAAATATAATTTTTACAAATGTAGACAGACATTCACACCTTATCAGTCCCTCCAGGATTTCGCGATTGCGACTATTAACGCAACTTCAACAAATCCACCTGAATTCAGTGCGCCTTGCAATTTTGAAAAATCACTGCAACTTTTCTGCAACTTTGACCAATCATCGCGCCGCGGTCTCCTGCAAAGCGTCGTCATACGTCAGCAAACTCACTTGTTTTGTCCAGAAGACGCAGCAGATGTGGACTGCCAACGTCTCACATTTAGGCTACCTACAAAAATAACAGAAAAGGCCAATGTTGCCAACTTAGCGTCTTTGTCGCTATTTTTAGCTACATTGCAGACCCCTTTAGTGATATAAAAAAAGCGACTAGAGACAAATCAAGCAGCTTTTTGGACAAACCTCAGTTACCAAATGTTGCCAGCACAATCCTGCGTGTGCGAGGTTTGCTTTCTCCCTGCCGTCACACCAGTAAATCCATCCAACAGAGCCGATTCTAAACTATGGCATAAACCAACATGGAGCCGCCCATCGCACATACAGCTCTAACTAACGCGATCATTATAAATGTGTTTAAACAACAAAACACATCCACTTGCACATATTTGACAATCGGAATATCAGTGTTTCATGCTATAGCTAATACATTTGTGAATATTTTGAATAAAAAAAGGAAAAATTATGTAAAAGCAGATCATCTTCATTTAGCTGTGTTGTGATTACGCTCTGTCAAGTGACAATGAAGCGTCACCGTGTAAACATTAAAGTGAAAGGTTCTAAATAACGGTTGCCTTGAAAAACGGTTGCTATTTTATCTCAGAATTAAAAAGCAAGCAGTAATCCAAGTCGAGTTTGTTGACTGTGCATCTTGAGCAGTTCGTCACCACACCCACCACACCCCTTCTCCCCTCCCTCCCTCCCTTTTTCGCATAGACAGGAAAATCGCTTTCCAAACTTAAATGCTTGTAATTCAAGAATGCTTTGTAATAGACCTATGGAGAAGTTGTGTTCCAATCTTTAGGTTGAAAAAAAAATAGCTTTCAGTAAAGATTGTATTTTCAGTAAAGATTGTATTTATAACAAACTTTGTCACTAGATGGACAGCCAAGCTTCCTTACTGACCATATAAGGGCGCCTCCATTTTCATATATGCTTTGAGTGAAGAAGTATTTCCATAATTTGCATACAATTTATGAAGTAGAAATCCCATTCAGAAGTAGGATGAGTTGTTGTTGGACAGTATTTGATTTAAATTCAACCTCTAATAACAATAATAATAATTAATAATCATATTATTAATAATAATCTAATTATTATTATATTATTATTATTATTAATCTAATTTCAAGATTTTTCATGTTTATTGCTTCTTCAAAATAAAAGCCTAAAGATGCCTAATGAATATGACATATCTTGTTGCAAATTTATAAATTACATTTAATTAATGATTACTCTATATCTTGCATTTAAATAAATATACCTTTGTATTCAATTATAATTACATTTTCTTTATTGTGGAAATATTTCTTGTATTTATTCATACTGTTGGCTACTGCAAAGTAACTTATCTGTCATACTGTTTAACTGTTTAGTGTTGCTGCACTATCCTGATCATTATAGCACTAAATAGGAACAACCATAGGTCTTCTATATAATTTAAAACACATACCATGGTGACTAGACTTGGTTAGGTGTTCTTCTAATGGATGTAAGTATGGGGAACAGCAAGCAAATATTGATTATACGTCAGTTACTGCCTTTTGCCTTTGCACGACTCCTTATTTTTTGGCACATGATACAAAGGCAGAGTACAGTAACTGCCAAACAAGGGTCAAAGGTCAATTTTGAGCTCAAGATTTTTTGCATACAAACATTTCTTCATTATAGCAACTAGTTGTCAAATTTTGGGAGTCCTACCTATAATGCTTTTGTCTGGACAGAACAGAAACTTTAAAGTCATTTTTCTCAGTTTCACACTCTAGCGAGTTAAGGTCTTTTGCCTTTGCAGGGCAGAATATGTATGTGTATTTATTTTTTTCTTTTATTTGTTGTATTTTTTTATGTACATATTTTTCAGGACCCCATGAAGAACTAGATTTGGAAATAGTTCAAATAAAATAATCTAATCAACTGATTAAGCATCAAGAGTGGGTAGTAAAGGACTGTTGCTGAGCGGGGTCGTCCAATCCTGGTTTGCAGGCATCTTGCGTTCTTCAAATTCCCATCCCACTTTTACTACTGATAAAAGATTCCTGGCTGGCAGGCCAGGCAGTGGCTAATTAGTTAGCTACTATTCGACAGCAGGCTTAACCAGGCCAATCCGGCCTGTGGATCAACTTCAACATTTCTCCATTTTTTATACCCACACAGTGATACAGACCAACGCGACGTGCGAGCAGATGCTCTTGCACACATTTGGCCGTCTTTTTAGTGCAGTTTGCATTGCATCTAAGTAGTTTCGGCACAGCTCCTGTCATGATACACACACAGTATCTTTATTAGGGTAATTCATTCTCACAACGAGTCACGGCAAGGGTCAAACCCCAAATAGATGATCCAAACACAAGAACAAAACAAGAAAACCAGAATTACAGAAGGACTCTGAAACAAACACTGAAACAAACATGGCATATATACACACACACTATATATATATATATATATATATATATATATATATATATATATATATACACACTAACAAAGTGACAGGAAACAGCATGTGTGCAATGATCAATAAGTGACAGAACATGATGATGGGAAATGTAGTAAATAAGTGTAGGGCACAGTGGAGGGAAAGGACCTCTAGTGGTTGCCCAGGGATACACAAACCAGACACTGTGACAGCTCCGTGCTACAGAAAGTGCTTTCCAGCATCAGGAGAGACACCTGGATTTCAGCTGCAAAAAGCCTGCACTGCAAGACAGCACCTGGGTTTACAAATTAAACTGTAGTTTGGAAAAACAAAAGTCTCTCAATCTGTCTGCAGAATGGCAAGATTTTCAAGGTGTGAGGCACACATATGTGACGCATTGATGCAAGCTGCAAATAGACACAATCGTACAGGTAATGAATAAAGAATAAATGCAGATTTGAAAGCAGGGTTTTTTTGTCCACCCGATTCATGCACTCGTTCAGTGCTGGTTTATGAAAGTCCTCAGGAAGACGTATCAAATCTTAATCAAGAGACCATCTGTTCACATTCAGATCCTTTCTATTACTACTCTAAAGGCGATTACTCGTGTTAGTAACAAGGGTCGTTATTTAATAGCTCGTATAATATATCTTCCTGAAACTGTCTTAAAGCTTAAGCTCATGACAGTTTCAGAAAGATATACTTTTTTTCCATTTTATCATTTACTTATATTCATGTTCATTGATAACAGCACCAATAAAAAAAGTATTAAACGTTCAATAAAAAGCCAATAAAAGGATTCAGAAATGTTTTAAAATTAGGTGTTTTGTTTTATTTTGGTGTAAATAAATGTATTTATTTAGCTGAACTTGGAATTTAAGCTTTTTCTAAATTTTACAGTTTGTAAATACAACTTGCATGATCAACTACAAACAAAAAACTGTACAGACCTAATAAAGAAAAAGAGAGTCACTACTAATTGAATGAAGATGACAAGCTTTAATTGAATCAGCTTCAGTAATTCAACACTTCAGAGTCAACACCATCTGTCTTGTCTGTATCTTTATAAATCACACTTCTTCAGTGCCTTTCAGTGACCCTCACGGCCCCCAAAGTCTTTCACACCAGCCCCAGTGATGTGTGACGACCCTCACCGACCCCAGTGTCTTCTGGTGACCCTCATTGGCCTGAGCGTCTTGAGGTGACCCTCAGGGGCATATCATAAAAGGTTGAAATCCCCTGCCTTACAGTGCCGGCCCCAGTATTCTCCGCAGTGAGGGTCACCTGCCACAGTGTCTTACAGTGCCGGCCCCAGTATCTCGCAGTGAGGGTCACCTGCCACAGTGTCTTACAGTGCCGGCCCCAGTATTTTGCAATGAGGGTCACCTGCCCCAGTGTCTTCTGGTGATTCTCACTGGCCTCTTTGTCTTCCAGTGACCCTCTCTGATGTCTAGTATCTTGCAGTCGGGGTCACCGGCCCCATTGTCTCCTACTCTATGTCTACATTTCTGCAGAGGCATCTTCAGGCTCGATGTTGTCACTGTGTGGTGAAGTAATGAACAAGTAAGAAAACAGACACGTTCATTACCTGTATGACTAACATAATCCCATCTAACACAGTAAAACTTCATTTCTAAACTTAATAATGGGCACATGCAGGGCAACAACCAGATCAGTCTTAAGATAAAGATAAAAAGATAAAGATCCTGCTGCATACCTGCCAAAGCATGGGAAAAACGTTTTCCCAAAACTGCGTAATCTTTTCTCAGTCGCCCAAGCCGTCCAATTTTAGGAAGCTTTGATCTGGAAAATACACAGAACAAGCATGAAGATGGACTAACAAGCACTCTGACAATAAATGGATTTAGGGATGGGTAACGATTAATCGTGATTAATCGCATCTGAAATTAAAGTTTGTGTTTAAATAATATATGTGTGTGTAGTGTGTATAATTAATTTGTATATTTAAATACCCACACATGCATGTACTGTATATATTTAAAAAAAATTGTTAATAATATATCAAATATTTATATTGACAGTTTTTTTCAATTGTTTACACGCAATTTTGAAAACCGGGTTCTTTTTTTCAAAATATAATGACAATTATCCAAACACCACACTCAATTTGCATAATTCCTAGATTGTTTTCAATATGACACACTTCTGTCAAAACATACACACTTCAGTCAAAAGATATACACATATTTGTAAAAATGCTATTAGTTTCATTTAACCAACACAGTCCTCAATGATCAGACACTATTGCAGCCAGTTTCACACTGCTGTGATAAATAAAAAACACATTTGTAAAAAAATAAAATAAAAAAAAACTACTTTTAGGAGGGATAATTTAGATGAGAAAAAATAGTGACAAACTCACAACATTCTTCATGATTAGTTTGAGATATAGGGAGAATGTACACAAATATACTGTATAAACTTACCAAGCACTGCACAACACTGATGCTGCAGACTGAATATTTCAAGTATTTATTTCAATACTTACAGTATTTCTTACCATAATCAGTTACAGCAATCAACCAACAATGAAATCAATGAAACAAATAAAATCTGTAGACAAATTACAATTACTGCATGAAGTACATACACTTTGACTCTGAAGAAAAACTACTGTAAAAGCAACAAGAATATTGTAACTATTCAGTTACAGTATCAACCAGAGATTTAGTTGATCTCTTTGTCCAGCTTCCAGTGCTCAGTCCATGGTTGATAACATGGTAACATGGTCAATAAGTGTTGCATGGATTTCTTGAGTCAAATTTGGTCCTCGTCTTCTTCTGTTCAGGTTCTATCAACTCTTCAAGTCCTTCTTCTCCTCTTCCTCTACCTAGGCCTCTTCTCCTCTACCCTCCTCCTTCTCCTCCTCCTCTACCACCTTCATCCCCTCCTCGACCTCCTCCTCCTCTACCTCCTCCTCTTCCTCTTCCTCCTTTTCCTCTTCCCCTACCCCTCCTCCTCCATGTCCTCTTTGAGCTCCCCCCTCTGTATTCTCACTCTTCTTCTTCTTCTTCTTCTCGATCCTTCTATTTCTGTTGAAGACTCACCTGCTGCCTTCTTATAGCACACCTGAGTGCTGCGTTTTCAAATTAGCACATGTGTGCTTCCACACCTGGTGGATGTGAATATCCAGTTTGTTCATTAGTGTGGTCAATGGCAAACTGGGGCTTTGTAATGACAATGAAGTAACCTCACAATCCTTATCTGTGTCTTAAGGTGTGAAAATGTTTGTAGAGTTTTACAAATCACTGTGTGTAATGTTTTGCAAAAAAGGGTTAAGCTGACAAACGCGCTTACAATGTGCAAATCTAGGCCGGTGTTTTGCTCCTCGAGTGTAGGTTTTGCTAATAGTGGGAAAGTTTTTATTTTAGTGTGTAAGCCAATTGAAAAAAACTGTAAATATAATATTAATTATGTATAAATATATGAAGTATATACATGCAAATATCTCTTAAATATATACATGCATGTGTGTGTATTTATATATACAAATTAATTATACACACTACACACACGTATATTATGTAAACACAAACTTTTATTTTTGGATGTGATTAATCGCGATTAATCGTTGCCCAGCCCTGAATCTAAATAAACCCATAATGACCAGAATCCTACTGTATGTGTGCATGTTTGTGGGTGTATGTGATTGTGCATGCATTTGATCATCAACTGTTTGCCAACAACTCAGGTCTGCATGTGCGTGTAAGTGTGTGTTCAGCATATGTACCTCATTTCTGTGAGTGGCAGCTGGTTGACACACTCTTCGTCAGTGCAGTCCCCTGCCTCCTTCAACGCACAAACACATATTTAAGCATTTTCAATCTCTCATACATATACAAAACTACAGAATTAGCCTATCTATTATCATTTTCACTCTTAAACACTAGCAATGACTAATAATTTAATTTAATTATTTATACAATGACAGATTAAATTCCTAATCTCAATCACATAGAGGCCACCATCATTTGAAACATAAACTTTTAACACAGAATAAACTCACTGCTGTGATGCCGGTGGATGCATGAGGGTACATGTCCGGCAGCAAATGTTGCAGGTTGTCCAGCAGGTGCTCTGTCAAAGCGTTACACAGCCCCTGTTCCTCAATCATGGTGGGGCCGAGAGGAACGCTGCACACACAGATAACAAACGTGTCACATCACTATACACCAGACAACCGTCTTCCTTTTATGATTGACAGCTCTATCAGACTGGTCTCTGTCTCTCATAAGATCATGAAAACTTGTGCATGTAATTCTAGAAACCTCAGTCCTGAGTTACATGATGTGCTTTGGAGTACAGACCAGCTGAACATACACACACTTACTGAAAGATGGTGGGTCCAAAAACTATTGACAAGTTTTGGGATGTCATTTTATTTAACCTCTTAAGCTCTTTGGTTTGTTTTGGAATTCCGCATAAAATTGGACATACCCAAATCTGATGGCTCCCTATACCCACATACAGTGAAGTAAATGCAAATAATTGGTGTCATTTTATAGGAAACCCTTTTAACAAACAAAATCAAGTGTCAAATGTAATAAAAATGATTGTATGTGTTTAAAATATCAAAAGAAACACACAAAAAAGTAGGCGCTTTTGTGTGTTTTTTTCTTTGAATCTTTGTTTGAAAGTGTATTACTCTGGTATTGTGTGCAACAGCTACCTATTATAAGTTCCATTTGATTCCACTAGATGTCCCCAACACTGAAAAAAAAAATTATGTGTCTAACATTTCGATTAAAAAAGTTATTGCTATGACACCAAGGGGGGGCAAAGTGGCTTTTTAGTGTCTTTTATGAGAGAGTGCGTCCAGACTGTGCGCTGAAGAATATCTACTTTTTTTTACTCTGAGGCAAAATTGCGCTGAATATCTCAGACTCTGTTTGTTTTAGAGGAAAGGTGTGTCCACCATAGATGTCCACGACATGTCACGTCATGCTCTCCCAATCATGCGAAGTTCGTCATCATCCGTCGATCGATAACATATAATGTGGATCGTATGAAAACAATGACTTATTTCCTGCGTTACTGGACTAAATGAGACATAATATGGGATTATTTATCAAGCGAAACTCACATGAAGGCGAAAATGGACTCATTTTGAAGAAAACAGTCTAAGGTGAAAGTCTATGTATATTTTTGACTACTTTTAGCTCAGACATGCTGTAATCGGAGACGAAATGCAACGCGTTTCCTAGTTTGTTTACAAATATCAAAGATGTACTTCGCGAATAGTTATGCAATCATTTGATCTGTTGTATTATGTCAACTAAATAAACCATACAGCAAAAATCATGTGGAAGAAAGGTTTTGTTTGATATATGACTTGCCTTTGTTGATCAAATTTGACCAATGCTATCAATATTCATATTCATAATCACACTTACTTTTGAACGGTATTTCGGTTGCGGGTGGAGGAATATAAACTTTTAAATTATCCAATATGTAAAATGAATTAAAAAATGATGGTTTTGTGTGAAAAGTAGAGGGTCTAAGCTTTGTAATGATATAACATATGACTGTTAATGTTTCATCAGGACCTTTAAATATTAAAGGGCGATCATAATAACGTTCTTAATAACGCAATCCCTCCCCCCGGTACCGGGTTTACAACCTTAACTGGTTAAATGATTCTCATCAGCCACACGGGACAAGAAGTACAACAGGTAGGAGAGGACGTTAAAATGATCCTCTGGAAGACTGTTCAGGATCACCCACACTGCCTGATTCAGTTCTTCCTCTTTTGAATCTGCAAGATACAATGAAGAAGATTCACTCAGATTTGATTAACCAATCTTGTTGCGCAGCAAGTACCCAAAATGTTCACTCCTCACCACCGCAGCTTCACCTACCCTTGAACACCTTCAGCAGTCGTGTCCTGTGTGACTCGGGAATAGGTCCACCAGGCAACTCCCTGAGGAAAAGTTTTAACAAGGAGGCAGTAGTAGGAATATCCCCACTGTCAAGATCAGGAAACCTTCCTTGATCAAAACTTTTCCTCAATTCCTGGCACTCTTCCCGCCAACCCGAAACAGGCCACTCTCACTGAGACCTAAACACAAACACACATTTAACAAAAACACACAATCTCAGCATACATGGACTCTGAGAAACACTGCCAAAAACACTCACCATGCTTCTCCACAAACTCCACTATGTGCATGAGCACTAGAGGAAGACCCTGCCTCATCTGTCCACTCTCCCTCAGGCCGATCAGAGGCACACCAAACACAGCCTTCTGTGTTTCCACCTGAACACAAGTTCAGAAAAAACAGGGAGTTACTAGGAAATGTAGGCTACTGTACAGGGAAAAGGGCATGAGAAAATAACTTTAAAATGCACACTTTTAGACAGCTTCTTAAAGGATGTATAGTCAGGAAATATCACATTTACAATAGCATTTCTTCATGTGGGTTCACTTTAATTGTTAATTTCAATACTTGACATTTAGAACAAGACTGAAAAAATAAGAAAGCTGATTTTAACACAAATTTATCAAGTTCTTTACTGGAAGTCAATCTTTGTCCAATTGTTAGTATAGTGTGCTGTGTGCATATCGCATACTTACACACACTGATAAAACTCTGTTCACCCCCATTTCAATGAAAGGGTGGGCGTACAGAGCTGTAAACCAATCCGCGAGTCCGAAGCCGTGAGTCGAAAACAGAAAAGGGTCAAAACCAGGGAATCCAAAACAGTCACAAACCAGAAATCAGGGTCAAAAACAGAAGGGAGTCAAAAACCGAGAGTCAAAATGTGCCGCGAATCCAAAGCCAATAGTCAAAGTCCGAAAGAAAGTCAAAAGCCGAAAATCAATAACCAAATAAATCCAATAACTGTATAAACTCGCCAACCGCAACAAAACCACAAACCACATCTACCGCCAAAAACACCAAACAGACGCTGCTGCCATGGTGACGAGCTGGCCCAAAGTTCTGTTTGTTTATTAGTGTTCACTGGATTGGGTGCAATTTTTTTGCGGTCTATGGGTGCATAGCTACTGTCAAATTGTGCCGCTCTTTAACTGTCACCAACCACGTAACATACACACGATACATCTTTGGTAAGAACCACAAAAAATTATTATCAACATGATAGTGGTGGGAAGTTCGGATCATTTTACTGACTCGGATCTTTGAGTCTCGTTCAGCAAAATGAACGAATCTTTTATCGAGTCATTTCGTTCATTTCGGTCATTTCATCATTATATAATTAAAATGTCATTTTAAATATCCCAAAACATCTAGTACTAACGAAAATATTGATTACATTTGTAAAAATAACATAAATAACTATAGGGTAATGCAGCCAAAGCCAAATTAAGCAACTGAAATAACTGTATATTAATTAGTTGCTGGGTCTCAAGTTCAAGCTATTGCAGTCTGACCCTGTTATAGTTCACCTCACCTCCTGATCCGAGACGTTCTTTCCTTTGCAACTTCATATTTATCAGGTTTGTTCTCCTCCTCTCATGTCTCGAGACGTTAGCTGTTGACTCGTCAGTGTCTAACTCTGATCTGTGCTGTCTGTGGGCCGTGCCATGTGCGATATAGCAGGACCGGAAAGAGTAAAGATTAGTTCATCTCTCAAGTTCGGGTTCGGCCGGGTCTGAGTCTTTCGTTCTTCCTGTCAGTCCCATAGAGTCTATACTGTCAGCACCGGAATGAGAAATGATTAGTTCATCTCTCCAGTTCGGGTTCGGCCGGGTTCGAGTCTTTCGTTCTTCCTGTCAGTCCCATAGAGTCTATACTGTCAGCACCGGAATGAGAAATGATTAGTTCATCTCTCGAGTTCGGGTTCGGCCGGGTCCGAGTCTTTCGTTCTTCCTATCAGTCCCTTTAAGTCTATGCTATCAGTACTGTAAAGGGGAATGATTAGTTCATTGAGTCTTCCGGTTTGAGTCCTTCGCGTTCTTTTCTCACGTGACCACTCTCGCATCAAATGCAACATCATTATTGACTGCGTCTGAATGTATATTGTGTTATATAGGCATAAAATACAAAATATGTTCAATAAACATTATAAACAAAAGTTCCATTATTCCTTAGTATTGTCCCTGTCCGTCTCTTTTCTATATAATGCATCTGTGGTGTGTTTTATTATATATTATACATTAATTAACTACTATTATATTATACATCATCTACGTGCTTGTTTGTAAAAAGTTTGTGAATTAGTTTGTGAATTAGGCTATTCAATACGGTGACAATTCACGTGACTAAAGAACGAAGGACTCAAACCCAAAGACTCAAATGAACTAATCATTCCTCTTTCCGGTGGTCTGGCAGCATAGGCTCAATGGACTGACGGGAAGAACGAAAGACTCGGACCCGACCGAACCCGAACTCGAGAGATGAACTGAGTAGTATGAAGCTGCAGACTCGGAGACCTGCATCTACAGTCCCCCTGCACCCAGAGTCCCGCATTCTCAGACCCCTCGTTTTTCGAGACAGCGCCTCCTATCATTGTATCTGGATAAGTGAAGAACATGTGAAGAACTTAAGCCAGAACGCGAGTAGGCTATCTTCAATTTTATTAAGCGAATCGTAGCAGCCTACTCGTTTGATTTATTTTTTAATAAAACTAATTTAGCTCATCGATACAACATATGAATAGTCCATTGAATATTTGTAAAGTTAGTTTGGAACAAGATTTGAGCCGTCTTTTTCGCCCTCTCCCCCGAAAATATTTAGATAGCTAACGTTCTTTGAAACATCATAAGACATGTGCTATCGGTCCTATGTTGTAGGCTATTCCAGGGTACACCATACATCGATGGAGTTGCCCCTGCCGAACCCAGCAACATCATTTTATGATTATGCAAAGCGACTTATTAGGTTTTTTTTAATGCAATTGAAGACAAAAAGTAAAGTCATGAACACAGTTTTTTCTTCCCTTTTTCTTAACAGCAAGATGATGTTAGGTGATCATTAAATAAAGTACAGAATTGTTTATTATTGGTGTTTTGTCTATTCTGATTGTTTTGCTTCGCATTCAAAATATAAAAAAAATGATTTTGTAATGTTAATGGGAATTTGAAAAATGGGAATGGGAATAAAAAAATATATATAAAAACATTGTAGCAATATAATATCACATACTATTTTTCTGAAGATAGTTTAATCTGCAATTGTATCCCTTTCTATCAGTAACAATTCGTTTTTTGGGTTTTTTTTTTTTTTGCACATGCATTAAGCAGGGAACGCAAATATTTATTGGATAATTTATTTGGAGAGCCGCGGACTCTCGGTGGGGGACTGTAGATGCAGGCTCCGAGTCTGCAGCTTCATAATGTTGGATGAACTAATCATTTCTCTTTCCGGTACTGACAGCATAGGCTCTATGGGACTAACAGGAAGAACGAAGACTCTGAACTCCGCCCCGAACCCTGAACTTTAGACTCAAGAGATGAACTAATCATTTCTATTTCCAGTACAGATTCAGAATCCATATGGTGCGCAATGCGCATGCGCGGGTAACACAAAATGAACGAATCACTCCCAAAACAACTCCGGTAGTCCCCGAGTCATATTAAAGATTCGTTCAAAATGACGAATCGTTCATGAACGACACATCACTACAACATGATACATTTTCGATTGCATTCTGCTTAATTTAGCTAGTTTGCGAGAACAACATATACGACCAACTTTGCTGACCAGACAGACTGATAAGCATGCAATCAGAAAGCAAGGTGAACAAGCCATACTGAGATGGTATGCAAGCAAATAAGTTTGTTGTTTTTTGTTCAGGGCGATTGGTTCAGATCTGTAAATGTCAGTGACAGCCCGGAGCTAACGGTTAGCTAAATTTAATCTGTGTCACGTAAATTAGCGCTAACCTTCATGCCAAAAACGAATTATTAAATGCACAGGCACCCTACCTTTTCATGCCATCCGATATAATCCATGGAAAATACATAATCCAGAACAATGCATGTCATCTGCTGTATGCACAACAATCCATACGTGTTTGAGTCAAATTTCATTCTTGCAGGTGTACATGTCAGATAACGTCCATACAAAGTAGGCTAACCTAAATGGTAAAAATAGTTCCATCTTGTTTCTGTTGACTGTCTATTTTATCTCAGAATTAAAAAGCAAGCAGGGGCCCATTCTTCGTACGTGGCTAACTCAGTTAGCTGGATTTGATTGTTGGCGATTTGGCATGATCTTGGATCGTTTGGTTCTTCGAAGCTCATCCTGGACTTGCTGTCATAGCAACAGGGGCGCTAGCTTGAACCTGCTCGCGAGCAGGCTTATTTCAGGATAACAGGATTAGATCGCGGCTTCATAAGCGGAGGTGAAACGGAAGTCTTTTAGCGCAGCGCAATAGTGTACTTTTTGAGAGATATCATTTTTCTCATGACTCGTGAGGATGGAGTTTACATCATTAATTTGTTGGAAACGCATAAATGTTCGAACTCGGAGTCGGGCTTTAATGACAGTGCAGGCAAGTTACTATTGCGATTCTTATCCAGATTAGTAAGATTTATATCAAAATTTTTAAAGGCAGTTGACTGACTAAAATCTCTTAGATGGTGTGTGACTATGAGATGTGAGATTTATTCACATTATTTGAAGGGAAATTATATATCAAGCTCACTGTATAACATACACTTATGCTTATCCTAACAGAACTGAATTTTTCCATTATACAGGTGATTACAGCAGGATCCTGCTTGGAGACACTCCTGCTTGGATGATCCTGCTTCCCTGACCAGTGCACACAATGTAGTAAACTTTAGCCAACTAAAGTGTCTGAAAAGTCTGAGGGTTGCACCTGACAGGGCCTAGCCTAGAAATCTAGACGCACCCTAGCGGCAGCAAAAATTATTTTGCCGCAAAGTGTGGTCTAGCAACTCTCCATAGACGGTTTAGCTGGAAAGGCCCAACTCTGGCCGGGCCAATCACATCGTGTATAGAGTTGGCGGGCGGGCTTAACATAATGACGACAGAGTTGCGACGGTCAGAGCCAGCTCGGACATATTCGGTTTTAAGTCGTTCATCCTCGGATGCGGCCGGCGCCGCGAGCGCTGTTACAAAAAAGCTGTGGCGAAACTATCAACTTGTCATTTTGTCGTCGAGGATAAAGGTTTTACTCCATGTCAGCGCGCGCTTTGATCGGTAAGGTGCACAGACCTCTCCCGAATTATCTCCACCACTCCGAAGCGCCACTACTCCGCCTCCGTTTCGCTGGTAAGTTGATATTAGTATTTAAACATTCTCTATGATATTATTTTTTTAATGACACACTGTCTCTTTCTCTCTCATACACACACATACTGTCTCTTTCTCTCTCACACATGTAGGCTAGTTATACACTTTAGCCTTTTAATGATTAGTGTTTTATTTTTAAAGTTTGTGGGTCGTGTAAAAAACAAAAATCCCTTATGTTGGGGATGGATTCCGGGAAATCTCCCTTATTTTCATTATACAATGTTGACAGCTGGACTGGATGCGGTAAAAGTTTAATATATCAACTTGCTCCGCTGAGTACGTCACCTTCTTCATTGCTCTGATTGGCTTTAGCGCTATCCAATTGCGTGCAGAGAGAATTTGAAAGACAACCATTTATCCCACCCCTCGGATTGAGCCCTGTCAATGAAGAGTTTCCAGACCTAACATCTAGATGTAGGTCTGGCATGCCAGGCTAGACAGGGCCTGTGACATTGCATGGGCCATATTACACAACATTTCACCATCAGAAAAAATATAAAACATTTCATTAATGTTTTATAAAACACAAGACAAATATGCTTAGTTCTTTGAGTTTTATTTTAATTATCCTTGTAAAGAAAAGCTAGTGATCAAGTCATCTTTTGCCTGCAAATAATATATATTGTACTCTGTGTGAAATAATATATTAGCACTTACTCTGACGTTCCTATGAAGCAGTTTTTTGTTCTTTAAGTTGTCAAGTATTTTCAAAATACTCTGTTCTCTTACGAGAGGTTCTCTCGTGATTGCGTAAGCTAGCTTACGCTACGGGAAAGATTCTTCTTTGCCGAACAATTGAAGCCAAAAATTTTTATAATTTGTAATCATTGTCAACGCACTTCTCAGGTGCAGGACCTAGAGCGGGCTAACTAGCAGGCTCATTGGTTCGTTCCTGGGAAGTGCTCGAACCAATCGGAGAGCGGCGTTGAACCCGCGCCCAATGAGCGGATGACGCTCGCTTATTACGTCAAAGCCCGCCGAAAGGGGCGTGGCTTGAGTGTATATAAGCACTCTCCGTGGTTTGGAACAACGATTCATTTTGATTCAGCGATCTAATCGCCTGCCGTTGCAAGACTGAAGCCGTCGTCGTGACAAGGCACCTTCTAGCAAGCAAGAAGCCTGAAGAAGCCGGCCCCTGCCACCTTCAGCCGCCTCAGCGAGCTAGCGCCGTCCGACGACTTCCACTTGCTCCATCACAAAAGAGCGTGAGCGTCTTTTAAAGATGTCTCGCATTTCCTGCGGCTCATGCCGCGCACCGCTCGAAGACGGAGACCGCCACCTCATCTGCCCTCTCTGTCTCGGGCTTGAACATGCGGAACTCCGCCCTCGCCGATGGAGGATGCTCTCTCTGCGAGGCGCTGACAATGTCTTCCCTGCGGGCAAGACTCCTCACGCGTTAAATCCGCCAAGCCGCGCCGCCTCTGACTTCTCCGCGAAGAAGAAGCGCCGCTCTCAGAGGCCGCCAGAACCTGCGATGGCTGTGTGTGGGCCGCAGCCGCCGCCCCCGACCACTCTCTCTCTCCACCCGAGCTGGACCCCCCATTGCCGCCGAGTGGCCGCTCTGCAGCGTCCCTCGACTCTGAGGAAGAGAAAGAGTCGCCTTCGTTGCACGCTTCTAACAGCGACGAATGGTCTTCACTGGGCTCTTCGGCGTCATGCTCCGCGGGGACCCGCTCCGGCATCGAAGAGGACCTGAATGCGCCTCCTGACTCTCGCCGTCGAGCGTCTGGGCCTCGACTGGTCACCACCACCCGAGTTACCACGCCGAGGTCACTAAATCGTGGAAAGCTCCTCTCTCGGCTCGGACCCGCTCTGATGTCTCCGCCTCGCTGCGCTCGGTGGACGGAGCCACCGAGAAGGGCTATACAGCGATGCCGCCCGTCGAAGATCTGGTCGCCGCTCACTTGTGCTCGCCCTCCGCTGGATGGCGATCCTCCCCTAAGCTTCCTTCTAAAGCTTGCAGAGCGTCCTCTACCTTCCACACCCGCGCCTATGCAGCCGCTGGCCAGGCCGCTGCAGCGCTGCACTCCATGTCGGTTCTCCAGGTGCTGCAATCCGACCTGTTGAGTGACATAGCGCAGAACGAGAGAGATGCAACGGCCGTGCGCTCAACGACTTAAGATGCGCTGACGGACCTCTCCCTTCGCGCCACCAAAGCTGCCGCTCAAGCGCTGGGAAGATGCATGGCCATCCTCTGTGTCGCCGAGAGACACTTGTGGCTCACGCTCACGGACATGAGCGAAGCTGAGCGCGCTGTCTTCCTCAACGCGCCCGTCTCACCCTCTGGCCTCTTCGGATCTGCCGTCACGGGCATCGTAGAACGCTTTTCCGAGGTCCAGAAAGCCACCCAGGCCATGAATTTGTTCCTGCCTCGCCGCGGTAACACTTCTGCAGGCCGCTCTCGTGAGCCCCCTGCCAGAACGCCTCAACAACGCCGCCGCAGCAAGCTCAGGCCCATCCCCAGCACAGGCAGAGCGGCCGCACTCGCCCTCGCTCTCGCTCCGACAGCCGACGCAGACAGGCTCCCCAAGCGCCCCGCCCCAAGGTCACGCTGAAGCCTGATCAGCAGAAGTCCGCCTAGCACTTCTGGGGAAAAGAGATGTAGCCGCAGCGGCCGGACCGCCTTCTTTCCGCCGCGGCCGGACCGCCGTCAAAGTTTCACCCTCTGTTAGTCCCCGAACCTTCGCCGACTGCAGCAGCGAATCTCGCCGAGAACAAGCCGGTGACTCGACCCGCTTGCGAGCGACAAACAGCCGTTTTCACGGCTACCCAGAGAGTTCACATAAAGAGCATAAAAGCCTCAAGTGTAAAAAATGTGACCACAAGCACGTGTTCACTCACACTTTTTCCCGTGTCCCCCACAGAGTTCACTCCCACTCAGCGGCCTCCAATCCAATCCGAATCCAATCCACTTTATTTCTATAGCACATTTTATAAACAGGAAGTTTCCAAAGTGCTGCACAGAGGATTCAAAACATACAAATCAATAAACATACAATAAAAACAAATAACAGAATAAAAACATGTTAGTCCTAGAAAAAAAAAAAAAAAACACAGTTGCCAAACCCGTTGCCACACACAGTTTACACGAGCACACACACAGTGTCCAGCCCGTTACATGCAGCAACCGGGACAGCACGGCCATTCAGCCTCTAGCAATATGCTTCAAAGCGTGGGAAGCCATTCCCGGCATATCCCCGTGGGTACTAAGCATTATAAAAGACGGCTACCAGTTACAGTTTCGCCGCCGCCGCGCGTTCCGCGCCCGGCCCCTTTCTGTGGTCAGCCCAGCTGCCGCGAGCACGCTCCGCACAGAAATATCGAAACTGTTAACAAAAGGCGCGATAGAGAGAGTCCCTCCTCCCAGAACCGAGCCGGGGGTTTACGGCCGTTATTTTCTGGTCCCCAAGAAAGACGGCGGCCTCAGGCCGACTCTCAGACCTCAGATTTCTGAACAAAGCTCTCATGACGAGATCATTCAGAATGCTGACGGTCAGTAACTCCTCGCACATGTGCGCCAGGGGGATTGGTTTATCTCCCTAGATCTGAAAGACGCTTATTTTCAGATTCAAATACACCCTCGTCACAGGCAGTTTTTACGCTTCGCCTTCGAGGGCCAGGTTTATCAATACGCCGTTCTCCCGTTCGGCCTTTCCCTAGTGCCACGCACGTTCACGAAATGTATGGACACGGCGCTCGCCCCCTTCGGAACCCAGGGGATGCGCATTTTGAATTATTTGGACGATTGGCTGATTCTAGCACGTTCCAAAACAGAGCTTCTGTCGCACCGTACAGCTCTTCTCGCTCATCTGGAAGCGCTGGGCCTCTCTGTCAACTGGACAAAGAGCGTTCTCCAGCCCAGTCAAACTATCTCCTTTCTGGGGATAGACCTGGACTCTACCACTATGAAAGCACGCTTATCCGCTCAGCGCACACGCCGCTTGCAGCGTTTAGCCGCTTCGTTCCAGATGAATACCCGCGTTCCGGTGAAAACCTTTCAGAGAATGCTGGGTCACATGGCCTCAGCTGCAGCCGCGCTACAGCTAGGTCTTTTACATATGCGCCCCCTCCAATTCTGGCTAAAGACCCGTGTACCCCGCCGCGAGTGGACCACGGGCCGCCAGCTAATCAGAGTCACTCAGGCATGCATTTCTGCACTACAGCCTTGGACGGTGACCAATTGAGTTTCAACGGGGCGTCACGATGGGGACCTTCTCTCACCGGAAGGTAATCTCGACAGACGCATCCAACACAGGCTGGGGTGCGGTCTGCGAGGGCTCACCGGCCTCTGGCCGATGGTCGGATCGGGAGACCCCATTTCACATAAACTGTCTCGAGATGCTCGCGGTCGAGTATGCACTGTTGCAGTTCCTCCCGCGCATCCAGGGTCACCACGTCCTGATTCGTTCAGACAACATGACAGTGGTATCCTACATCAACCGTCAGGGCGGGGTCAGATCCAGGAATCTCTTCCTGCTGACACGCCGCATTCTAGTTTGGTCCCAGAGTCATCTGCTCTCGCTCAGAGCGACGCATGTCCCGGGACACCTGAACGACGGTCCAGACATTCTATCCAGGAACCTTCTCTCTCCAGGAGAATGGTCCCTGAATCCTCTTACAGTCCAATCACTGTGGCGCCTCTTTGGCAGAGCTGAGATAGATCTCTTTGCGACAGAAGAGAACTCGGCACTGTCCAATATGCTTCTCGAAGAACGAGGACGCGTTGGCGCTAGAATGGCCATACCGCCCGCTCTATGCCTTCCCTCCCATCTCCCTGCTACCGCAGGTCATTCAGAGAATCAGGGAATTTCGCCACCCGGTGCTCCTCATAGCCCCGCGTTGGGAGAATCAGATTTGGTACCCGGAGCTCACACAGCTGTCTCAGACAGCCCCGTGGCCCATCCCGGTCAGAGCAGATCTCCTCTCTCAAGCCCGCGGCACAATCTGGCATCCCCACCCGCAGCGCTGGGCGCTTCATGCATGGGTGACCAACGATTACACGTTGATTTGCCAGAGGGAGTCTTGAATACGATCAAACACGCTGAGAGCGGCATCTACCAGAAAGCTCTATGCGGCTAAATGGTCTGTATTTTCAAAATGGTGCACCGAAAAGAATTTGGACCCCCTTAAGTGTGAGGTCTCTTCTTTGCTTTCCTTCCTTCAAGATATGCTGGACAAGGGCAGAACCCCATCCACCCTGAAGGTTTATGTGGCAGCCGTCGCGGCCTTCGTTGGTCCCCGACGCGCCCAGTCTATTGGCAAAGACGGAGCTGGTTATCCGCTTCCTCAGGGGAGCCAGGAGGATGAACCCCCTCGCCCCCCTCGGTGCCGGTTTGGGACCTTTCAATAGTCCTCGAGGCCTTGAAAGCCCCCCCCTTCGAACCGCTCGAGTCTATTGACCTCAAATATCTCTCCCTAAAAGCCGTTTTTCTGATCGCTCTTGCCTCAGTTAAACGAGTGGGCGACATTCACGCGCTCTCTTCGAACGCGTCGTGTCTCGAGTTTCGGCCCTAACGACTCCGTCGTCATTCTCAAACCCAGACACGGATATGTGCCTAAGGCGATTGGCACCCCATTTAGAGCACAGGTGATATCCTTATCGGCTCTGCCCACCTCTGATAGCGAGCCCAATGCCAACCTCCTCTGCCCGGTCCGGGCGCTGAGAGCGTACATTACACGCGCTGCCACGTTCAGACGTTCTGAGCAGCTGTTTGTGGCGTTTGGGGGACGCACAAAAGGCTTGGCCGCTTCTAAACAAACACTATCCAGATGGATAGTAGACGCTATCGCCTCCGCCTATGCGGCTAAAAATCTGCCTTGCCCGCTCGGCGTCAGGGCTCACTCCCACTCGAGGCATGGCCTCTTCGTGGGCTTGGTCCTGTGGTATTTCTATTCATGATATCTGTGTGGCCGCGGGCTGGGCTTCCCCGTCCACCTTTATCAGATTTTATAACTTGGAAGTACCGGCCTTACAGGCTAAATTACTAGCGGTCTAACCCGCGCAGCGTCTAGCCACGCTTTATGGGGAATCCTTCAACCGGCTAGCCCCTTGATCTTCCCCCTCCATTCTATGGAAACTTCCTATACTATGGCCCGCTATGCCGGCCGCCTCTTTAGGCCTCATATTCTCATATAAACGGCTTCTGCCCTTTATTATTGTTTCTCCACTATTGCTCCCTCCACCCTCCCGGGGATGCTTGTGGTGACTGACCGGGCACGGCGTTGACCAGGGGTTCCCGTAGCGTAAGCTAGCTTACGCAATACGAGAGAACCTCTCGCAAGAGAACGAATCGGTTACCTGAAACGTAACCTCGGTTCTCTCGAGATGAGGGAACGAGTATTGCGTTCCCGGCCGTGCCCGCTCTGAACAGCGATTCGCTTCATCACTATAAATCGTTGTTCCAAACCACGGAGAGTGCTTATATACACTCAAGCCACGCCCCTTTCGGCGGGCTTTGACGTAAGAAGCGAGCGTCGTCCGCTCATTGGGGCGCGGGTTCAGCGCCGCTCTCCGATCGGTTCTCAGCACTTCCCAGGAACGAACCAATGAGCCTGCCAGTTAGCCCGCTCTAGGTCCTGCACCTGAGAAGTGCGTTGACAATGATTACAAATTATAAAAATTTTTGGCTTCAATTGTTCGGCAAAGAAGAATCTTTCCCGTAGCGTAAGCTAGCTTACGCAATACTCGTTCCCTCATCTAGAGAGAACCGAGGTTACGTTTAGGTAACCGATTCGTTTTCTAGAGGTATGGGGTGAACCTTGTCAACACATGGCTTATGCATCAAAAATTAAAAGGAAAAGTACAAAACTGCACAACCTCTGCATCACTGCTTTGTGCAGACTCTTCCTGTAGATGTGGACTCCAGCAACTCATATTGCGTTCAGAAATAATAGGTATTCAAGTGTAAATTAAGTAAAGCTATTTATGCACTTAAAGATACATGAGAGGGTTTCATTCACTCTCCTGGGCATTGGGGAAAAATGGGCATTACAAAGTGTTGTACTTTCTTCCTTTTGATGTAACATTAGAAAAAGTCCACTTACTGCACATGCTTTGCTTGGGAACACATAAAAGTGTTAGTGTATTGAAGTGATACAATGAAGTACACTGGGGGGAAATGTGATCAATAACTCATGGCAACATTTTTTTTACATTAACTATGTAGTTTCACAGTCACACATGTAGACTTTCACAAGTCAAAGCAATTCATTACTACTCAAGGTTTAACAGCTGATATGACTGGACAGCCATTTGGATTATAGGCCTACTTAATTTAATGCAGCAACAAATGATTTTATAGTGTACTAGGATCATTTAAAGTTCATTTACCAGCAGTGAAGGTGCTGTGTGTGTGAGGAAGAGCTGAACACAAGGATGCCCTCCACAAGGTTCACATTTAACCCAAGGGCCAGCTCTTCTGCCTGGGTAATGTGGGGGTGCAGGACCACCACCTGTTTGTTTTTCTTTTCTTTTTTTTCTCAGCCTTTTTCTTGCTTTTATAAACAGGCAAACATTTATTAACAGTGTATTTTTAAAATAGATTAGTTAGTACAAATTACTATTATGTAGAATATTCTAGTACTTCACTTTTACTTGTTCCTATGTTCTAGCAGTGGGTGGTGACTCTGACATTACAATGAAAAAAGTTATTAATTATTTAGAAATTATTCAAATATAAATAAAATATAAAAATATATACTGTAATAAGTGATAAAAACATCTAACTACAAACTTAATTTGTCTGCTACTTTTTTGCCAGCTCTCTCTCCTGGCTTCTGCACACTTTAAGGTGTTTCCTGCGTTTTAATGAAGTTTTCAACTTCAGCTTATCCTTCATGCAATAACTCTTGCTCTTCTGTGGAGAAAAAACTGAGCGCGCTCTTTGGCCACGGCGAACAGCCAATAGCAGCGTTGCTGATCAATGTTTCTACTATCGATAAATATCCACTTTTAACCCAGCGCATGAACGCACAGTTATCTCAGATAACTCAATCCAGCTATAATAAGCCATAACCGGCAGGAGTGTTCCGAAGAACCCAATTAGCCGGATCACGGATGAGCACGATGATATTATCTTGGATGTCTCATTCGATCTCGGATGTTTTAAGCAATGTACGAAGAACGAGCCCCAGTAATCCAGAGTCGAGTTTGTTGACTGTGCATCTTGAGCAGTTCGTCACCACACCACACCCACCACACCCCTTCTCCCCTCCCCTCCCTTTTTCGCATAGACGGGAAAATCGCTTTCAAACTTAAATGCTTGTAATTCAAGAATGCCTTGTAATAGACCTGATGGAGAAGTTGTGTTCCAAATCTTTAGGTTGAAAAAAAAAATAGCTTTCAGTAAAGATAGTATTTGGGCGCAGTAACAAACTTTGTCACTAGATGGACAGCCAAGCTTCCTTACTGGCCATATAAGGGCGCCTCCATTTTCATATATTAAACAACACACGCACTCTTTTTGCTACTGTAGGAGACTGACAACCCCCCCAAGCAAGATTCCCATAGAAATGCTCTCAGAAAGGAAATGCAGTGAGTTTGCTTCTTTCTTCTCTGAGAAAATCAATAATATCAGAAAGGTGATCGGCACATCCTCGAGTTGCTCTGGGGTCAGGCAGATCAGACCACAACCTGAGAAAATTAGTAACTATGTCTGATTTCGAAGAAATTGATGGAAGCAATTTTGGTCGAAACTGTACAGCACCTTAAAACATCAACCTGCGCCCTTGAACACACTTCCCACATCTTTTTTCAAAAATGTGTTACACAGCTTAGAAGCAGATCTCCTAGAAGTGGTAAATGCCTCACTTCGCTCTGGGAGTTTTCCGAACTCCCTGAAAACAGCAGTTGTCAAGCCCCTCCTGAAAAAGAGCAATCTGGATAAGACCATCTTAAGTAATTATAGACCGATCTCAAATCTTCCTTTCATAGGCAAGATCATTGAAAAGGTTGTCTTCAATCAGCTGAACAAATTCTTAAGCTCAAATGGATACTTTGACAATTTTCAATCTGGTTTCCGATCGCATCACAGCACAGAGACAGCGCTCATAAAGATAATAAACGATATTCGCTTAAATACTGACACAGGCAAATTATCCGTGTTGGTACCACTCGACCTCAGTGCTGCATTTGACACTGTCGATCACAACATACTTCTTGACAGGCTGGAAAACTGGGTGGGGCTTTCTGGGATAGTCCTAAAATGGTTCAGGTCATACTTAGAAGGGAGAGGTTATTTTGTGAGTATAGGAGAACATAAGTCTGAGTGGACATCCATGACATGCGGAGTCCCTCAGGGCTCGATTCTTGCGCCACTCCTATTCAACCTGTATATGCTCCCAATGAGCCAAATAATGAGAAAGAACCAAATCGCTTACCACAGCTATGCAGATGACACACAGCTCTACTTAGCCCTATCGCCTAACGACTACAGCCCCATTGACTCCATGTGCCAATGCATTGATGAAGTAAATGGTTGGATGTGTCAAAACTTTCTTCAGTTAAACAAAGACAAAACTGAAGTCATTGTGTTTGGAAACAAAGATGAAGTTCTCAAGGTGAATGCATACCTTGACGCTAGGGGTCTAACAACTACAAATCAAGTCAGGAATCTTGGTGTGTCTCTAGAGTCAGACCTTAGTTTCAATAGTCATGTCAAAGCAATAACTAAATCAGCATACTATCATCTGAAAAATATTGCAAGAATTAGATGCTTTGTTTCCAGTCAAGACTTAGAGAAACTTGTGCATGCTTTCATCACCAGCAGGGTGGATTACTGTAATGGCCTCCTCACTGGCCTTCCTAAAAAGACCATAAGACAGTTGCAGCTCATACAGAACGCTGCTGCCAGGATTCTGAGCAGGACCAGAAAATATGAACACATCACACCAGTCCTCAGGTCTTTACACTGGCTGCCAGTTACATTTAGGATTGATTTTAAAGTATTACTACTGGTATATAAATCATTCAATGGGTTAGGACCTCAATATATTGCAGATATGCTCACTGAATATAAACCCAACAGATCACTCAGATCATTAGGATCACATCAGCTAGAAATACCAAGGGTTCACTCAAAGCATGGAGAGTCTGCTTTTAGCTATTATGCCAGCCGCAGCTGGAACCAGCTTCCAGAGGAGATCAGGTGTGCTCCTACACTAGTCACATTTAAATCCAGACTCAAAACACATCTGTTTATCTGTGCATTTACTGAATGAGCACTGTGCCACTGTTCGTCCGACTGTTTCTAAATTGTTTTAATTGTTTTATTTTTATCAGTATTTTTATTTTTTATTCTAAACTGTTTTAATTATTCTGATTTCTTTTGAATATTTTAATTTCTTCTATGTAAAGCACTTTGAATTGCCATTGTGTATGAAATGTGCTATATAAATAAACTTGCCCTGCCTTGCCTTGCCTTGCCGTATATGATTTGAGTGATCTGAACCAAGTATTTCTAATTTGCATACAATTTATGAAGTAGAAATCCCATTCAATAAGTAGGACGAGTTGTTGGGCAGTATTTGATTTAAATTCAACCTCTAATAATAATAATAATAATAATAATTATAATTAATAATCATATTATTGATAATAATCTATTAATAATAATCTAATTATTATTATTAATAATAATCTATTATTATTATTTATTAATAATCTAATTTCATGATTTTTCATGTTTATTGCTTCTTCAAAATAAAAGCCTAAAGATGCCTAATGAATATGACATATCTTGTTGCAAATTTATAAATTACGTTTAATTAATGATTACTCTATATCTTGCATTTAAATAAATATACCTTTGTATTCAATTATAATTAAATTTTCTTTATTGTGGAAATATTTCTTGTATTTATTCATACTGTTGGCTACTGCAAAGTAACTTATCTGTCATACTGTTTAACTGTTTAGTGTTGCTGCACTATCCTGATCATTATAGCACTAAATAGGAACAACCATAGGTCTTCTATATAATTTAAAACACATACCATGGTGACTAGACTTGGTTAGGTGTTCTTATAATGGATGTAAGTATGGGGAACAGCAAGCAAATATTGATTATACGTCAGTTACTGCCTTTTGCCTTTGCACGACTCCTTATTTTTTGGCACATGATACAAAGGCAGAGTACAGTAACTGCCAAACAAGGGTCAAAGGTCAATTTTGAGCTCAAGATTTTTTGCATACAAACATTTCTTCATTATAGCAACTAGTTGTCAAATTTTGGGAGTCCTACCTATAATACTTTTGTCTGGACAGAACAGAAACTTTAAAGTCATTTTTCTCAGTTTCACACTCTAGCGAGTTAAGGTCTTTTGCCTTTGCAGGGCAGAATATGTATGTGTATTTATTTTTTTCTTTTATTTGTTGTATTTTTATGTACATATTTTTCAGGACCCCATGAAGAACTAGATTTGGAAATAGTTCAAATAAAATAATCTAATCAACTGATTAAGCATCAAGAGTGGGTAGTAAAGGACTGTTGCTGAGCGGGGTCGTCCAATCCTGGTTTGCGGGCATCTTGCGTTCTTCAGACTCCCATCCCACTTTTACTACTCATAAAAGATTCCTGGCTGGCAGGCCAGGCAGTGGCTAATTAGTAAGCTACTATTCGAACAGCAGGCTTAACCAGGGCAATCCGGCCTGTGGATCAGCTTCAACATTTCTCCATTTTTTATACCCACACAGTGATACAGACCAACGCGACGTGCGAGCAGATGCTCTTGCACACATTTGGCCGTCTTTTTAGTGCAGTTTGCATTGCATCTAAGTAGTTTCGGCACAGCTCCTGTCATGATACACACACGGGTAACAGAAAGATCCTACAGCAGTATCTTTATTAGGGTAATTCATTCTCACAACGAGTCACGGCAAGGGTCAAACCCCAAATAGATGATCCAAACACAAGAACAAAACAAGAAAAGCAGAATTACAGAAGGACTCTGAAACAAACACTGAAACAAACAGGGCATATATACACACACTATATATATATATATACACTAACAAAGTGACAGGAAACAGCATGTGTGCAATGATCAATAAGTGACAGAACAGGATGATGGGAAATGTAGTAAATAAGTGTAGGACACAGTGGAGGGAAAGGACCTCTAGTGGTTGCCCAGGGATACACAAACCAGACACTGTGACAGCTCCGTGCTACAGAAAGTGCTTTCCAGCATCAGGAGAGACACCTGGATTTCAGCTGCAAAAAGCCTGCACTGCAAGACAGCACCTGGGTTTACAAATTAAACTGTAGTTTGGAAAAACAAAAGTCTCTCAATCTGTCTGCAGAATGGCGAGATTTTCAAGGTAAGTGCGAGGCACACGTATGTGACACATTGATGCATGCTGCAAATAGACACAATCGTACAGGTAATGAATAAAGAATAAATGCAGATTTGAAAGCAGGGTTTTTTTGTCCACCCGATTCATGCACTCGTTCAGTGCTGGTTTATGAAAGTCCTCAGGAAGACGTATCAATCTTAATCAAGAGACCATCTGTTCACATTCAGATCCTTTCTATTACTACTCTAAAGGCGATTACTCATGTTAGTAACAAGGGTCGTTATTTAATAGCTCGTATAATATATCTTCCTGAAACTGTCTTAAAGCTTAAGCTCATGACAGTTTCAGAAAGATATACTTTTTTTCCATTTTATCATTTACTTATATTCATGTTCATTGATAACAGCACCAATAAAAAAATATTAAACATTCAATAAAAAGCCAATAAAAGGATTCAGAAATGTTTTAAAATTAGGTGTTTTCTTTTATTTTGGTGTAAATAAATGTATTTATTTAGCTGAACTTGGGATTTAAGCTTTTTCTAAATTTTACAGTTTGTAAATACAACTTGCATGATCAACTACAAACAAAAAACTGTACAGACCTAATAAAGAAAAAAGAGAGTCACTACTAATTGAATGAAGATGACAAGCTTTAATTGAATCAACATTTCAGAGTCAACACCATCTGTCTTGTCTGTATCTTTATAAATCACACTTCTTCAGTGCTTTTCAGTGACCCTCACCAGCCCTAGTGTCTTCAGGTAACCTTTACCGGTTCCAGTGCTCAGTGGCGGATTTAGCAAATTGGGGGCCCAAGGCGAAGGTAGTATGGGGCCCCCCATCCGATCTTATAAAAGAAAACGAAAAAAGTAAAAAAAAAATTTTGAAAAATAAACCATTAAATGGCACTTTCTGGAGAGTTTTGTGCAAAGAAATATAGAAAAAATCTAACAAGGTCTAACAAGTCTTATAATTCTGTAATTCGCACAGATCAAAACACAAATATGCTGACTGAATAGATTGCTAGTTGAGAAACACTGCTTTAATTAATGTTTTTATGATGACTTTGAAAGGTTAACTAAACAGCATGAGACGTCTTCCAGCTGGTCAGTAAGTTATTTGGCAAATTTCATTCAAACAGATCTGTATATTATGCTATAGTTTTTGATAGTGTTATACATTTCTTCCAGATAATCACGATGATCATTGCGTTTGTCTTACCGAATGTGGTAACTTTATGCAGTTGCAGTTTGTCCATAAGCTTTTTTTATATTAATGCCGACAGTAAAATGTTGCCAGATATTGCTACGAAAAACAAAACAAATTAATAATAATAGTCCGAACTAAGTCCAAAGCTTGTGTTTTGAAAATAAGATTAATATATCACTAAGCCTAACTTATAACTTTCCACTTTATAACTTCCTAAAGTGTCACATTAAACCAGAAAACAGGTCCAGAACACTACTGCACCTTTCCATAAGGTGGATCTGGCAACACGGAGTACGTGTACCTCACGCGCTCTCATATGAGGTGGTTTAAACGGCTGATTAATAGAGAGCTTGACATTTTATTTTTGAATGTAAAAAAATGACAGAGGTCCGAACTTCGTCGACTTCATAGCTGGCTACGGCCACTTACTTGGGTAAGTTGGCTGTAGATTTGCTTCATTTTTACTCTGTCTACTGCTCTGTACACTCTGCCTGTCACTTCTTTTTCTCCGTCAGTTTTTTTTTTTTTTGGCGCATTACAGCCTTATCACTTTCGCACGCAGAAAGTCAAATGAGAAAATGGAATAGTCCAATGCAGTGAGTTGAGGTGGGGGGCCCTTCTGTCTGCGACACTAATGATTTATGCGTTTTTTAGAAATATATAATTTGCGAAAAGGAAAACAAACAAACAAACAACTTAAGCATAATTTAATGGGACATTTTGGGGCCCCTAGGTAGCTCGGGGCCCAAGGCAGTTGCCAACCTTTGCCTAATGGTGAAGTCTCGCCCTGCCAGTGCTGTGCAGTGACCCACACCACACCCAGTGTCTTTCAGTGACCCTCACCAAACCCAGTGTCTTCTGGTGACCCTCATTGGCCCTAGCGTCTTGCGGTAAACTTCACTGGCTCCAGTGCTGTGCAATGACCCTCACCAACCCCAGTGTCTTCTGGTGACCCTCACCAGCCCTAGTGTCTTGAGGTGACCCTCACCGCCCCCAAAGTCTTTCACACCAGCCCCAGTGATGTGTGACGACCCTCACCGACCCCAGTGTCTTCTGGTGACCCTCATTGGCCCTAGCGTCTTGAGGTGACCCTCACCGCCCCCAAAGTCTTTCAGGAACCCATATCCCAGTGCTGTGTGACGACCCTCATCGACCCCAGTGTCTTCTGGTGACCCTCATTGGCCCCAATGTTTTACGGTGACCCACACCAGCCCTAGTGTCTGAGCAGTGAAGCTCACCAGCCTCAGTGTCTCGCAGTGAGGGTCACCTGCCACACAGTGCCTTGCAGCAGGGATTTTCAACCTGTGCCAACCATACACCTGTTAAGGGGAGCGTGAGAAACTATGACTTCAGAGGCTTTGATTAAGCTTTGATTAACATGAATGTAAAAATGTAGGCTTTGATTAACAGTGAATGTAAACTAGCAAATCTTTAGTCATCCACTAGAGGGGGCAATCTGATTAGTCCCACAGCTAATCAGGTGAGATGACCTGAATTTACATATTGGTTGGCAACAGAGCAGAGGGGCAGAGTTGATGCTATGGAGTTCAAGCTAAATATTGAAACAAAACAAAAATGGACAGGTGGCTTAAACGTAGTAAGACCAGTGATAAAACAGGTGAACTGTCAGGCAAAAAAGAAGAAGAGTCTCCGACTGAACCTGTACAACTTCCACAAATTGATGTCGAACCCTCCATGTCAACAGGGCATTTCCACGCAGAGAGGATTAATCGCAAAAACCAAAGGCCTGGGTGCATCAAAACGACGAAAGTATGACGAACAGTACATAAAATATGGATTCACGTGCATCACACTTAATCACGAACCACGTCTACAGTGTGTTGTATGTTCTGAGGTGCTTGCAAATGACAGTTTGAAACCTGTGAAACGAATACGTCACTTACAAACCAAACACCCGCCGTTAAAAGATAAACCGGTTGACTTTTTGCCGGAAAGAATCAGGATTAAAAAAATCAAAAACAAACTATGACCAGCCAAACCACTGAGGTAGTCAAAGCAACTTCCAGCATCATATGAGGTGGCGTATTTAGTTGCCAAGGACAAAAAGCCTCATACGATTGCTGAGAGCCTCATTCGTCCAGCAGCAATGGCCATCTGTAGAAATATGTTTGGAGATAAGTTTGCCAGTGACGTTGAACATAATTCAGACAACACTATCAGCCACCATATTACTGAAATGGCAACTGACATCAAATGTCAACTAATTGAGAGAATACATAACGGAATTTCTTTTTCATTGCAATTAGACGAGTCGACAGACATCAAACTCCTCGCAACTACTTGTATTTGTTCGCTACCGTCATGAGAGAAAATTGCTTGAAGATCTGTTATTTTGCTGAGCAATAGAAAAAACATGCACCGGAAAGATATTTTTGAAAACTCAATGGTAAATTGGGATGGGACTTGAATTTTGTTGGGACAACTGTGTCGGTGTGTGTACAGACGGAGCGGGAGCTATGTTGGGGAAAAATAGTATTAGCTCTGCATGTGCGTTTCACTCACTGTATGATCCACAGGGACGCCCTTGAAGCAAAAACTCTTCCTGACGAATTGAACGCAGTGCTTAAAACAGCAACACAAATTGTCAATTTCATCAAGACTCGCCCCATAAAAACAAGACTGTTTGGCCTATTATGCAAAGAAATGGGGTCAGAATATATATCGTTACTTTTGCACATGGAGGTACGGTGGTTGTCCAGAGGTAAAGTTTTGGAGAGGATATTTGCATTGCATGACGAACTAAGACTTTTTCTGCTCGATTGTGCATCTTCCTTTGCAAATTTCTTTACTGACTCAAAGTGTCTCACAGATCTTGCATACCTGTCTGACATTTTTGATAGACTCAATACCCTTAATTCAACTCTTCAGGGCCCTAATTCAAACCTACTAACAATGTCCAATAAAATTGTGGGGGTTGTGAGGAAATTGGAGCGATGGAGGTTGATGGGGAAATGTAGACATGTTCCCAACCTTGGATGAATTTCTCACGGAAAATTAGCTTAATTGGGATGAACTATCCATCCATGGAACACACTGCCGTAATTCTGGCTGTCAGTGGAGACAGAGTACGCTGAACTTGCGAGACTTGCAATTGATATACTTGTGCCTTTTGCCTCAACTTGGCCCTGCAAAGCAACATTTTCTATATTAACTTACACCAAAAGCAAGTATCGCTCACGCTTATTGACAGTGGACGATGATTTA
Organism: Hybognathus amarus; assembly: GCA_030378365.1. Lineage (NCBI taxonomy): Eukaryota > Metazoa > Chordata > Actinopteri > Cypriniformes > Leuciscidae > Hybognathus > Hybognathus amarus. The sequence continues at coordinate 75,633 of JAQIUQ010000417.1, forward strand.
CAGATAGCTGCGTCGAGTATCAAACCACGGATTGGTATGTTGTGCTCTCAGAAACAGGCTCAGCCATCACATTAGGTGAGCTAGATTTGTTTTCAATATCGTAACTATTTTTATGCACGCTATGTGCAGCACATAACACAGGAGAGTACAATTATAGTGCAATTATTGTAATACAATTATTGTGAGATTGTTTTGTATAGGCTACGGTGAATGTGCTGTTGGCGTGACTTTTGTTTGTTGATTTGAGTTTTGTAAATAAAACGTGTCGAGTCCCAGTCACGCCGACCCTGTCTTCCTTCAAAACACGGAACCTCCTCACAACTTGTATAGCAATGATGTTCATTTGCATGCACTTTGGGATGGTGGGGGGGCGCAAATTAAATTAGACAAACTTGGGGGGAGGGCATATCATAAAAGGTTGAAAACCCCTGCCTTACAGTGCCGGCCCCAGTATCTCGCAGTGAGGGTCACCTGCCACAGTGTCTTACAGTGCCGGCCCCAGTATCTCGCAGTGAGGGTCACCTGCCACAGTGTCTTACAGTACCGGCCCCAGTATTTTTCAATAAGGGTCACCAGCCCCATTGTCTTCTGGTGATTCTCACTGGCCTCTTTGTCTTTCAGTGACCCTCTCTGAGTCTAGTATCTTGCAGTCGGGGTATCTTGCAGTTTTAGGTAGCTTTGATCTGGAAAATATACAGAACAAGCATGAAGATGGATTGACAAGCACTCTACAATAAATGGATCTAAATAAACCCATAATGACCAGAATCCTACTGTACGTGTGCATGTTTGTGGGTGTATGTGATTGTGCATGCATTTGATCATTGACCGTTTGCCAACAACTCAGGTCTGCATGTGCGTGTAAGTGTGTGTTCAGCATATGTACCTCATTTTGAGTAGTGTGAAGCTGCAGACTCGGAGACCTGATCTACAGTCCCCCACCTAGAGTCCCGTATTCTCAGACCCATCGATTTTCGAGACAGCGCCTCCTATCAAATTGGATCGTATAAACACGTGAAGTAACTCAAGCCGAAACGTGAGTATCGCCAATTTTATTTAGGAAATCATACTCATTCGATTTCTTTTTTAATCAAACTATTTTATAGCTAATCAATATACCAACATATGAGTAGTACATTTAATATTTGTAAAGATAGTCTGTAACTCAAATTGGAGCCGTTACTGTATGTTTTCTCCATTTCCCACGAAGATATTCTGATAGCTAACGTTAATTAGCCTTTAACCTTGGACTTTTTGTGGACAATTGCCATTGTAACCATTTGATTAAAATTAGTTGACATTAAAGTGGACCAATTAAATACATTATTAAGTGTGTTGATATCAAATAATGTCATCATTAATTATTTAATCAGATTTAGCGTTTGTCCTATTATCGGACCTTTTCTCCTAAAACTATAAATTAAATTAATGCCGAAGTAACTATTTTACTTTATATAAATTATGTAGACTTATTAAATTAGTTTCTTATAAAACTTAAGTATTAAAATGAATCAATATTGATTTAAATGTGATATTTGTTGCCAGCCATTTACAACTAATACAAATGCCTAATAATCAAAGTTACTATACCTTCACTATGTATTAACCAGTCTATGATATTAACATGTGAGCTAGAATGTGTAATTTGGCCTTTGTTTGGGTTCCTTGTTTTTATTTGTATCTGACTGAAATTTGTACTCTATGGGCTCTGTAGGGTGGCTCTAAAATTTGAATTTTAATTCAAATTTGTCTTTTTTTCTTAAAGATGGATATAACAATTCAAAGGGGGATTCACTTCCAGAAATACAGAAATGTAATAAATGCTGCAGTGACTTTCACTGCCCATTCTGTGCCCCCATTTATTTTAAGCCAAGAAAGTTGTCGAAAGTGCAAAAGCATCTGAAGGGACACTTCAACAGGGCAGTGCAACATGAAGGTAACATTTGCAAAAAATTTTTTTTTTTTTGAAAGATCCGAAGACTGTGTGTGACACTGCAGTCATGTGCTGTTTTATTCCAGGGTACACCATACATCGATGCGGTCGCCCTGTTGAACCCAGCCACATTATCATTGCTTGTACTGTCAGTCAACAATTTTAAGAAAGTCAGAATTCATTACACATTTAAGATCCTGCAAATGTAAGAGCGTTAAGAGGGCAAGTGCCACAGATGCCTGTAACAACACACCCACTGCTGTGGCAACTGCTGTTGCACAAGCGACTGCCTTTGCTGTTACAGCTACCACAGCCATTGCTGCCACCTCTGTGCCATCTATCATTGTGCCACCTACTGTTATGCCACCCTTTGCCACCATATCTTTGCCACCCAGCACTGTGGCTCCCATCTCTGTGCCTCCCAGTGCTGCGCCATCTACCACAGCCAATGCTCCCATCTCTGTGCCTCCCAGTGCTGCGCCAACTACCACAGCCAATGCTCCCATCTCTGTGCCTCCCAGTGCTGCGCCAACTACCACAGCCAATGCTCCCATCTCTGTGCCTCCCAGTGCTGCGCCAACTACCACAGCCAATGCTCCCATCTCTGTGCCTCCCAGTGCTGCGCCAACTACCACAGCCAATGCTCCTATCTCTGTGCCTCCCAGTGCTGCGCCAACTACCACAGCCAATGCTCCCATCTCTGTGCCTCCCAGTGCTGCGCCAACTACCACAGCCAATGCTCCCATCTCTGTGCCTCCCAGTGCTGCGCCAACTACCACAGCCAATGCTCCTATCTCTGTGCCTCCCAGTGCTGCGCCAACTACCACAGCCAATGCTCCCATCTCTGTGCCTCCCAGTGCTGCGCCAACTACCACAGCCAATGCTCCCATCTCTGTGCCTCCCAGTGCTGGCGCCAACTACCACAGCCATGCTCCCATCTCTGTGCCTCCCAGTGCTGCGCCAACTACCACAGCCAATGCTCCTATCTCTGTGCCTCCCAGTGCTGCGCCATCTACCACAGCCAATGCTCCCATCTCTGTGCCTCCCAGTGCTGTGCCAACTACCACAGCCAATGCTCCCATCTCTGTGCCTCCCAGTGCTGAGCCAACTACCACAGCCAATGCTCCCATCTCTGTGCCTCCCAGTGCTGCGCCATCTACCACAGCCAATGCTCCTATCTCTGTGCCTCCCAGTGCTGCGCCAACTACCACAGCCAATGCTCCCATCTCTGTGCCTCCCAGTGCTGCGCCATCTACCACAGCCAATGCTCCTATCTCTGTGCCTCCCAGTGCTGCGCCAACTACCACAGCCAATGCTCCCATCTCTGTGCCTCCCAGTGCTGCGCCAACTACCACAGCCAATGCTCCTATCTCTGTGCCTCCCAGTGCTGCGCCAACTACCACAGCCAATGCTCCTATCTCTGTGCCTCCCAGTGCTGCGCCAACTACCACAGCCAATGCTCCTATCTCTGTGCCTCCCAGTGCTGCGCCAACTACCACAGCCAATGCTCCTATCTCTGTGCCTCCCAGTGCTGCACCACCCACTGCTGCCACCTCCGAACCAACCACCTCTGCCATTGTCAGGCCAGTCACAAAAACTGGCATCCGTGTGGGTCCAAAAGTATTGCAGAAATGCCCCAAATGTCATGTGACATTTTACAAAAAAAATTTAAAAAGGCACATTGAACAAGACACACAGCAAAAATGATGGACATTTCATCCTCATCCCATTCTCAAAAGTGAATGCATAGATCCCCCAGAATGGACTGTATGCAGTCCACAAAAGTATTCATGGGGCTTCTACTCCACTCTCACGTTCAAATTAAAATATGGGGGGAACAACATCATGTTTCCTGTGAATTAGGTGAGTGCCAAGCTAGTATGGAGTTGGCATGGAGAAGTGGACTGCAGTCATACCAGTGTGTACACCTCCGGTCAGTTTCATACTGCAAAACCTTTTTGACCTCTCCCTCACTCACAGAAGATAGTCTAAAAGAAATGGTGAAAAGCAAAGTGGTTTGGGAAGGACAAAATGAAACTGTGTTGTTGATCGTCAAACCCTAGCCAAAGAAAGTAATGCACCACTTTCAGTTCTGTCAAAGATTCTAGCCCCTCCATTCGAAAAATGCATATCAGTTCACGAGCCAACCATTTCATATTACAGCAGACTAGGCAGAGTCATGGTGTCTTATGATACAAAAAAATGCATGGCACTGTCCTTGTGCAAAAACACAGAGATCATGCATACATAAATACATTGCCAAATGGCATTTGTTCCAAACAAATGCAGAACTCTTTCGGAAGGTCCGGAGCACTGAAAGGAGCGCTGAGGAGTTTCAGGTGACAGCAATGGAGGAAAGTGATGGATCTCATGTGGGTGAAAATACTTACCCACCAAAGGATGCTACAACAATACAAGGCATGGTACAATACATCTTAATGAACAAAAAGATACCTTCTACTATTCCCAGCCATTTGAGACTTTCTTCAGTGGATAGGGAATTTCCACGACACCTAATTCCTGAGGAGACATTGTGCTACCACTGCCCAGACCGCATGGTCCTCAGCGACCCGATCTGCATTACTCAAAAGGCTAAAATTCTTACAACCAGGGAATTGTCCAAGGTAGATTATTTATTTAATTTTATGGTTGTGATTTTGTACTTCTGATAATGTTGCATTTTGAACTAAACCACTCTTGTTTATACACCTTTTGTGTCTGCAGATATTTCTACATACTACAAAAACTGTCCTCAGTGTGGGAGTACTGTACCGGTACCAAGAGTGGAGCGAAGGTCTACATAATTTCAATGACCATGTCCTTCTTGATCTACCTCTTTGCCTCACTATTAGAAACATGTTGCAGGTGATGTTTATACTTTTTCTTTATTCGTTAATTTGTCTGTTTTTATTATTATTTTAATGAATATTAGTAATTAATACTGTAGTTTCTATATCATAGGTCCACACTGCAGTCAGCAGAATAGTTGAGTGTTTGGAGTTAACTACAGGTGTCCAGTTCCCCTCAGCCGATACAGTTTTGCATGCTTACCTTCATTTTGAAGCTCTAACAGACCATGAATATCAGTATTCGTGTGTGACCTGTGGTGACCATCCACCTGTGGTCATAATGGACCTTCACAAGAAGGCATCTTTTCATCTGTCAGGTAAGAAACCCTTTTAGTTTACGGATTGCACAAAGGTAGACCTTGGTTTACTCAAAATTTTCTTAATTTCTTGCAGTGAGTGATCTTGCACAACCTCCAGAAGATTTTAATGGAGATGTGGATTCAGAACAGTTTTGGAAGGCACTGACAGTGGAAAGAATTGCTCGTGGATTTGTTTCAAGTAAGAAAGCAAACGATTAAATATTACACCTATGTAGATTTGTATTTAACAAGAAAAGACAAAGGGTAAAATGCTGATTTCTACGATATAGTAACATGTTTTTTTTTCCCCAAAGGTAAAAAAAAAATCCATTCAGTGTTCCTCCAAGTTTTCACTTTTGGGCACCCTGGATAGGGAGAAACACACGTCGCTCAGACTGTGTTCTTAATACAGAATTTGAGAAGATCCGTCCAGCAAAAACAGCTGAGGTCTCTGAGATAACTGTCTCAGAGGATCGTCTGAGAGATGAGCTCAGCAAACAGAAGGTAAAATCTCTATTCAAATGTTGTCATTATTTTATGTTGTTGTCCTACTAAGGGTTAAGGGATTCACTGACACACATTTCCTTTAATAGGTACAGGTGATTAGAAATGTATGCAGAGAGTGTGGTTTGGATAGCCACTGGATCTCGAACTGACCTCCTTTTAAGACTTTCGCAAGAAATGAAGTCACGAGAGGCATATGACAAAGTTTTTGAGAAAATTTGGGCTGCCTCAGGTAAACCTCAATGTTGCTAATGAGAACAATAATAGCAGTAGCTCTAAAATATACAATTTATGTGACATTGATAACATAATTAGGTCTTGCATGAGTACACAAAGGATTACTGTTTCTAAAAATCTGCTTTCTTTTATGTATTTGCATTTTAGGTGGTTGGGCTGTGATAATGTGTCCATGTGGCGTTGTCTACAGTTTGAAATGCAACATCCGAGCAGAGAGTCCACGTGATTTTGCGGACATGCTTCTTTCATGGAAGCATATGCCGAACATTGTCATCTATGACTTCGCACGTGGACTGGCAACCCACACTAACCTAAGACAACCACAAACAATACCCTTCACACCATTTGAAGGGAGGCTAATGGACCCAACTGCAGACAACATAGCGGAAGCCAAAGCTGGAAATGTAAAGGTGTCACTACCCTGGCTAACATGCAAAAAGGAAAATCCTGACCCTGATGGCCACCCTATTACTGGTTCAGCAGAACATTATGTTCTGTATGATCGGTTCCATGAGGACAACACAAAGGATGCTCGAGATTCACTGCGGAAGCTTCGCCTGGTCCCGCAAACTGGCTGGAAGAGTTAACAGCCAAGTCGTGGAACAGTTATTTGCAAAACTAAAAAAAAACAACTACTTCCTAAACATGGCTTTGCCGTCTACTCATGTGTTCCTCATGCGAAACACAATTCACCATTACAACATTCGTAAAAATGAAGATACGACTTCAGCACATGAAAAGGAGTTTCAGACAAACATTCTAATGAATGTCCACAGCCAGGCTGTTTTGGGTAATTTTTCACTGTACTTGTGCACTTTTGTTATGAATGTAACACTTTTACACATTGGACTGATCTGTTCATTTATGTTTTCATAGAACATGTTACATCTGAGGAATCCATGGATGTGTCAGTAGGTAAGTAAATAGTTGTGTCCAGTCCCCTCCCTCAGGTGGAGCTACACAAATTACTTGCTCACTAAGTGCAAACAGGCACACAAAATTAGAAATTTAGAGCATACACAAAAAACATTGTTTTGTTTTTGTTTTTTTCACCTTACTTTCAGTAGCAGTGCCAGACACCATTTTAAAACCCTCAGCAACACCAACAACCATTGACATCCCTGCAGTAACTGAGACTGCATCACCAGCCAGAACGGCAACCATTGACATCCCTGCAGTAACTGAGACTGCATCACCAGCCAGAACGGCAACCATTGACATCACTGCAGTGACTGAGACTGCATCAACAGAAGCTGCTGCTTTGGGACCAACAACCCTGTTGGAATATTTTTCACCAGTAAAGCCATGGGAAAGGGACTGGCATCCAGTGCAAGAAAAACTGGTAAAATTATTATTGTTGAAATTTAATTTGCATGCATTTGCATTCAAGCACTATTATTTGACTATTTAACTTTTTTTATAGCTTGATTACGTGCTGGACGTCAATCGGCCTGGGGCTGAAATTATTGTCAAGGAGGGGAAATTGTGTCTCATTAGAGAGGAGTTTTGGAGCTTGGGTTTGCTGAGGGATATGGATTCCCATGTAAGCAGTCTGCATTTGGAAAGCTATATTTGTATTTATTTACACATTCACTAATGAGTAATGATTTTAATAATTTCTTTCCAGATTGGAAACGCCTGCATGCAACTTATTAGTGAAATGGCTTCGGAATATCGTATGTATAGAAAATATCACAATGTTAACTGTCAAAGAGTATACATGTGTCTGAATCAACCTACATTTTTGCTTGCTTTCTTTTTCTATAGGGCAAAGATATACACATAGAGAGCTTTTTTGTTGTTCCTACTCTGGAAGGAAACCCCAAACATTGTTACAGCATTACCGGTAAGTGTATATAGTGAGTGGGAGGTAAAAACTATAAAAAGGCATCATTTCTTGTTTCAAAAATTTCGTACTTTCTAAAATCAATTTTAGGAGGATGCGGATATGAAAGACTTGCTAGTCTTCCCAGCATGGACAAAAGCTAATGGCCCTGACCACAACGTTGTCTGTGTAAGGAATTATTTCTTACTAGATATTGAATGTCGTATACATATGTTGATTACAGCGTAATTGGTGTGTTTCTAAAACTAAACAAATCATCAGTGCTTCTTCCAAGAACTTTAAAATTAAATCCTTTTACACCTTAACACATTATAGATTATGAGGCCACTTCGAAAGGGAGAATGTCTTTTTAGACTCTCATTACGCAGAGCACGAATCCGGCTTTGGAGATGAGGAATACAGAACAATTTTTAGGTTCATCCATAAATTTAGACATGCAGTGTCAGCCTCTAATTTTGGCTATGTTCATTTAGCCATTTCTAGCTTTTTTCTACTATACAATTAGCTTTGTTCAAAGTTTAAAGGCTATGTTTTCTTGCCTTTACTATAATTTTTGGCTATGTTCTCCTAGCCATTTCTTGCATGTTTTGGCTACGTTCATATAGCCTTTGTGCATGGTGTGTTTGTTCTCAGGTTACAGATGAACTGTCATTTAAATTTGATTAATCATATCATGTTTTTTTTCTACAGACAAATTGCCAACCAAATTGATCCGGGTATCTGGACAGAAATGACTGGAAAGGATTTTTCGGTGTTAATTCTACTGCAAAACTTTTTTTTTTTTTTTTTTTATCTATTATTAATTTCTAAACTGACTTTTTCTCCTTTTCTCAATCAAAGGCTTTGCCACGTCAGACAAGAGGGAATGACTGTGGTGTTTTTGTGCTGATGGTAGGGTATTTGATTTGTTTATATGTAAGGTCTAGTCAACAGTGTTTACAACAGCTTTTCTCCTGTGTTTCAGTACACCCTCTCAATGGTCTGTGACATCGATTTCGATTTCCAGGAGGTAAGTTAATAAAAGAACATTTATGTTTATTTACCTTAAGTTTATTGGGTAAAAGTAGAAAACAGTATGACCTTTAACTGGGCATTTCTTTCAGGTTGACATGCCCATGATTAGAAAATGGTGGTGCCTTGTGCTAATGGAACGATTTCAATTGTACGGGTATGTCAAAAAGTATTGTACATTTTGGTAAAATATTATTCAGAGGTTCCATATACAAGTTAAATCTGTCATATTACTTTTGAATATTTTATCAATACATTCTATTTTGCATGAGTAACAAAACACCCTTAAAAACTCTCTTAAAGGGATACTCCACTTTTTTGGAAATAGGCTCATTTTACCACTCCCCAGAGTTAAACTGTTGAGTTTTACCGTTTTCAAATCCGTGTCAGCCGATTTTCTGATATGTAGACGAATATCAGTTAACCAGACAGTTTCTGGTCTCATTGACTTCCATAGTATATTTTTTCCTACTATGGAAGTCAATGAGACCAGAAACCTGTCTGGTTACTGATATTCGCTACATATCAGGAAATCGGGCTGAATGGATTTGAAGAGCGGTTAAAATTCAACAGTAAAACAAAACTCAACAAAACTCAACTTTATTTATTTTTTTGTTCTTTTAATTGCTCCTAATTTTTTTTTTTTTTTTTTTTGCAAGCTATGGGCGCAGGTTTGCCTTCTGGACAGATGAGGCAAAATGCTTATTAGAGGCAAAAACACAACCTCTGTATAGGCTAAAAAGAAAGACCACACATGATGTCCCACAGCACGCCCAAGCAGTCCAAGATCGCACAAGAACCGAAGAAACACTGGTGAACTGCATTGTGACTTCAAAGGAAACAGAGCAGCATTTAGTGGTACTGAGATTGGCCTTTTTCACCATTTAAAGATTAGCATTCCTGAAATGACTCACCCAGGGCTGTGATCATTGTCAACTTCAACATTGTCAATTGATTATCCAACATGCTCTTAGCTATATTTTTAATGGTTATGCCAATTATTCATTATAAAACAACACTTTTTGTTTGCCCCACAGGATGTTCTAAATGGGAAACCATTCAAAGTGGTTCCCCGCTAAAGCCACGTGTGCCTGTCTACATGGACAGTGAGCAGCAGTGTGCCATTCTTTTCAATACCTCAAAGATCTGCTGGATAATTCTAAAACTCAACTGAACTTCACAGATGAAGTGGAGTTCATTTGTAGTTTTCTTTTCCCGAGGTACGCCCGAACATGTTTGTCAATTGGATTGTTTCTATTATTACCATATGCAATGTTTTATATTTTAATTAATTGATTTATTTTTTTATATGGACAGGCCATCATTCATGGCCTATGTGAGATGCAGGCTTTATCCTGGCAGGAGGCTGAGGAGGTGTTCCTCCGTGGCCCTACTTATCACCCTAGGTATGCTTGTAATTTGCATTTGCAGAAAAAAAAAATTATTACACAATATTTTTGACAATGGCATTCATATTTTATTTTAGTGAAGTTGAGGAATTTGACAGAAGCGATTGCAAAAAGAATGAGAAAAGAAGGAACATTCGCCACCAGAAAGTAATTAGGCTATTTTACCTTATGTATTTATATCACATTTTACATTTATTCATTTAGCAGATGATTTTATCCAAAGCGACTTATCAATGAGAAGTTTTTTTAATGCAATTGAAGACGAAATGTAAGGTCACTAACACAAGTCTTTCTTCCTTTTTCTTTACAGCAAGATGATGATTAGGTGATAAAATAAAGTTATGCTGTTGAAATAAAGTTATGCTAAAGTTAAAGATATGTTGTTGGTTATTATTGGTGTTTTGTCTTTTCTTATTTTCTTTGCTTCACATTTCAAAATATAAAAAAAAGGTTTTGTAATGTTTGCATGGTATAATGTTAATCAGACCATCACAGGTTGAACTGAAAGAAAATATTATATGTATAAAATATAATATATTATATAAAATATTACATAACATTTTTTAGAAAAAAGTTCAATCTGTAATTGTATCCCTGCCATCAGTAATTTTCTTTCAATTACACACATGCTCAAAAAATAACTAGCCTACTGGGTAATTTGATAGTAAGAGAACAGAATACAATGAGTTTTTTATGGCACATGCATTAAGCATAGAACGGAAATATTTATTTGTGTAACTTTAATAAAATGAAAACCGTATGTAATACGATCTTCCGAACAGTAGGGGCGCTGTCTTCGGAAAATCGGAGGGTGTGCGGGTGTTATATGATCTTCCGAACAGTAGGGGGCGCTGTCTCTCGGAAAATCGGTGGGGTCTCAGATGCGGGATTCTGAGGTGGGGACTGTGGATGCAGGTCTCCGAGTCTGCAGCTTCATAATATTGCTCATTCTGTGAGTGGCAGCTGGTTGACACACTCTTCGTCAGTGCAGTCCCCTGCCTCCTCCAACACACAAACACATATTTAAGCATTTTCAATCTCTCATACATACAAAACTAAAGAATTAGCCTATCTATTATCATTTTCACTCTTAAACACTAGCAATGACTAATAATTTAATTTAATTATTTATACAATGACAGATTAAATTCCTAATCTCAATCACATAGATGCCACCATCATTTGAAACATAAACTTTTAACACAGAATAAACTCACTGCTGTGATGCCGGTGGATGCATGAGGGTACATGTCCGGCAGCAAATGTTGCAGGTTGTCCAGCAGGTGCTCTGTCAAAGCGTTACACAGCCCCTGTTCCTCAATCATGGTGGGGCCGAGAGGAACGCTGCACACACAGACAACAAACGTGTCACATCACTATACACCAGACAACCGTCTTCCTTTTATGATTGACAGCTCTATCAGACTGGTCTCTGTCTCTCATAAGATCATGAAAACTTGTGCATGTAATTCTAGAAACCTCAGTCCTGAGTTACATGATGTGCTTTGGAGTACAGACTATATCAGCTGAACACACACACACTTACTGAAAGATGGTGGGTCCAAAAACTATTGACAAGTTTTTGGATGTCATTTTATTTAAATGATTCTCATCAGCCACACGGGACAAGAAGTACAACAGGTAGGAGAGGACGTTAAAATGATCCTCTGGAAGACTGTTCAGGATCACCCACACTGCCTGATTCAGTTCTTCCTCTTTTGAATCTGCAAGATACAATGAAGAAGATTCAATCAGATTTGATTAACCAATCTTGTTGCGCAGCAAGTACCCTAAATGTTCACTCCTCACCACCGCAGCTTCACCTACCCTTGAACACCTTCAGCAGTCGTGTCCTGTGTGACTCGGGAATAGGTCCACCAGGCAACTCCCTGAGGAAAAGTTTTAACAAGGAGGCAGTAGTAGGAATATCCCCACTGTCAAGATCAGGAAACCTTCCTTGATCAAAACTTTTCCACAATTCCTGGCACTCTTCCCGCCAACCCGAAACAGGCCACTCTCACTGAGACCAAAACACAAATACACATTTAACAAAAACACACAATCTCAGCATACATGGACTCTGAGAAACACTGCCAAAAACACTCACCATGCTTCTCCACAAACTCCACTATGTGCATGAGCACTAGAGGAAGACCCTGCCTCATCTGTCCACTCTCCCTCAGGCCGATCAGAGGCACACCAAACACAGCCTTCTGTGTTTCCACCTGAACACAAGTTCAGAAAAAACAGGGAGTTACTAGGAAATGTAGGCTACTGTACAGGGAAAAGGGCATGAGAAAATAACTTTAAAATGCACAATTTTAGACAGCTTCTTAAAGGATGTATAGTCAGGAAATATCACATTTACAATAGCATTTCTTCATGTGGGTTCACTTTAATTGTTAATTTCAATACTTGACATTTAGAACAAGACTGAAAAAATAAGAAAGCTGATTTTAACACAAATTTATCAAGTTCTTTACTGGAAGTCAATCTTTGTCCAATTGTTAGTATAGTGTGCTGTGTGCATATCGCATACTTACACACACTGATAAAACTCTGTTCACCCCCATTTAAATGAAAGGGTGGGCGTACAGAGCTGTAAACCAATCCGCGAGTCCGAAGCTGTGAGTCGAAAACAGAAAAGGGTCAAAACCGGGAATCCAAAACAGTCACAAACCAGAAATCAGGGTCAAAAACAGAAGGGAGTCAAAAACCGAGAGTCAAAATGTGCCGCGAATCCAAAGCCGATAGTCAAAGTCCGAAAGAAAGTCGAAAGCCGAAAATCAATAACCAAATAAATCCAATAACTGTATAAACTCGCCAACCGCAACAAAACCACAAACCACATCTACCGCCAAAAACACCAAACAGACGCGTTGCCATGGTGACGAGCTGGCCCAAAGTTCTGTTTGTTTATTAGTGTTCACTGGATTGGGTGCAATTTTTTTACGGTCTATGGGTGCATAGCTACTGCCAAATTGTGCCGCTCTTTAACTGTCACCAACCACGTAACATACACACGATACATCTTTGGTAAGAACCACAAAAAATTATTATCAACATGATACATTTTCGATTGCATTCTGCTTAATTTAGCTAGTTTGCGAGAACAACATATACGACCAACTTTGCTGACCAGACAGACTGATAAGCATGCAATCAGAAAGCAAGGTGAACAAGCCATACTGAGATGGTATGCAAGCAAATAAGTTTGTTGTTTTTTGTTCAGGGCGATTGGTTCAGATCTGTAAATGTCAGTGACAGCCCGGAGCTAACGGTTAGCTAAATTTAATCTGTGTCACGTAAATTAGCGCTAACCTTCATGCCAAAAACGAATTATTAAATGCACAGGCACCCTACCTTTCCATGCCATCCGATATAATCCATGGAAAATACATAATCCAGAACAATGCACGTCATCTGCTGTATGCACAACAATCCATACGTGTTTGAGTCAAATTTCATTCTTGCAGGTGTTCATGTCAGATAACGTCCATACAAAGTAGGCTAACCTAAATGGTAAAAGTAGTTCCATCTTGTTTCTGTTGACTGTCTATTTTATCTCAGAATTAAAAAGCAAGCAGGGGCCCATTCTTCGTACGTGGCTAACTCAGTTAGCTGGATTTGATTGTTGGCGATTTGGCATGATCTTGGATCGTTTGGTTCTTCGAAGCTCATCCTGGACTTGCTGTCATAGCAACAGGGCGCTAGCTTGAACCTGCTCGCAAGCAGGCTTATTTCAGGATAACAGGATTAGATCGCGGCTTCATAAGCGGAGGTGAAACGGAAGTCTTTTAGCGCAGCGCAATAGTGTACTTTTTGAGAGATATCATTTTTCTCATGACTCGTGAGGATGGCGTTTACATCATTAATTTGTTGGAAACGCATAAATGTTCGAGCTCGGAGTCGGGCTTTAATGACAGTGCAGGCAAGTTACTATTGCGATTCTTATCCAGATTAGTAAGATTTATATCAAAATTTTTAAAGGCAGTTGACTGACTAAAATCTCTTAGATGGTGTGTGACTATGAGATGTGAGATTTATTCACATTATTTGAAGGGAAATTATATATCAAGCTCACTGTATTACATACACTTATGCTTATCCTAACAGAACTGAATTTTTCCATTATACAGGTGATTACAGCAGGATCCTGCTTGGAGACAGGTGTTTTATGACCCCATTCCCTGACCAGTGCACACAATGTAGAAACTTTAGCCAACTAAAGTGTCTGAAAAGTCTGAGGGTTGCACCTGACAGGGCCTAGCCTAGAATCTAGACGCACCCTAGCGGCAGCAAAAATTATTTGCCGCAAAGTGTGGTCTAGCAACTCTCCATAGACGGTTTAGCTGGAAAGGCCCAACTCTGGCCGGGCCAATCACATCGTGTATAGAGTTGGCGGGCGGGCTTAACATAATGACGACAGAGTTGCGACGGTCAGAGCCAGCTCGGACATATTCGGTTTTAAGTCGTTCATCCTCGGATGCGGCCGGCGCCGCGAGCGCTGTTACAAAAAAGCTGTGGCGAAACTATCAACTTGTCATTTTGTCGTCGAGGATAAAGGTTTTACTCCATGTCAGCGCGCGCTTTGATAGGTAAGGTGCACGGACCTCTCCCGAATTATCTCCATCACTCGAAAGCGCCACTACTCCGCCTCTGTTTCGCTGGTAAGTTGATTTTAGTATTTAAACATTCTCTATGATATTATTTTTTAATGACACACTGTCTCTTTCTCTCTCATACACACACATACTGTCTCTTTCTCTCTCACACATGTAGGCTAGTTATACACTTTAGGCTTTTGATGATTAGTGTTTTATTTTTAAAGTTTGTGGGTCGTGTAAAAAACAAAAATCCCTTATGTTGGGGATGGATTCCGGGAAATCTCCCTTATTTTCAATATACAATGTTGACAGCTGGACTGGATGCGGTAAAAGTTTAATATATCAACTTGCTCCGCTGAGTACGTCACCTTCTTCATTGCTCTGATTGGCTTTAGCGCTATCCAATTGCGTGCAGAGAGAATTTGAAAGACAACCATTTATCCCACCCTTCGATTGAGCCCTGTCAATGAAGAGTTTCCAGACCTAACATCTAGATGTAGGTCTGGCATGCCAGGCTAGACAGGGCCTGTGACATTGCATGGGCCATATTACACAACATTTCACCATCAGAAAAAATATAAAACATTTCATTAATGTTTTATAAAACACAAGACAAATATGCTTAGTTCTTTGAGTTTTATTTTAATTATCCTTGTAAAGAAAAGCTAGTGATCAAGTCATCTTTTGCCTGCAAATAATATATATTGTACTCTGTGTGAAATAATATATTAGCACTACTTCTGACGTTCCTATGAAGCAGTTTTTTGTTCTTTAAGTTGTCAAGTATTTTCAAAATACTCTGTTTTCTAGGGGTATGGGTGAACCTGTCAACACATGGCTTATGCATCAAAAATAAAAAGGGAAAGTACAAAACTGCACAACCTCTGCATCACTGCTTTGTGCAGACTCTTCTGTAGATGTGGTACTCCAGCAACTCATATTGCGTTCAGAAATAATAGGGTATTCAAGTGTAAATTAAGTAAAGCTATTTATGCACTTAAAGATACATGAGAGGGTTTCTTCACTTTCCTGGGCATTGGGGAAAAATGGTCATTACAAAGTGTTGTACTTTCGTTCCCTTTTGATGTAACATTAGAAAAAGTCCACTTACTGCACATGCTTTGCTTGGGAACACTTAAAAGTGTTAGTGTATTGAAGTGATACAATGAAGTACACTGGGGGAAATGTGATCACTAACTCATGGCAACATTTTTTTTTTACATTAAAGGTTGTGTAGGTCAGTAATTGAAAAAAAAAACTTTTTTCCAAATTTCTTTAAACTTTCTGTATATATCAATGCATAATTAAAATCTAAGTACTCTGAAAAAGAAAGTCTAAGTGTCTGTAGAGCTCTCACGACTGTTTTAAATACAGCTCATTATTTCCATTCACTTCACCCCCTCCCTTCTTGGCTCCTTCCAAAGCCACGCCCCCAAAACACATGAACGCGCAGACTCCGACAGCTGAGCTGAAGACGCATTATTTACCTCAGACGAGCGGAGAGGAGAGGAAGAAGTGCATGTAGTGACATCGTGTCAGAAACACATGTAAATAAAAAAATCTAACTATCATTATGAAGATAAACAAATAAGTTGTATTTTATTACTCTCTATCAAGCTAGCATATTGATATTGGTAAAGCTTACAAGCAGAGGATTTTGCTATTAGGGTCCGAGGAAGTAGAGGCCGAGGACGGGGTGGTCGAAGTGCAGGGCAAGGAGCACTTTTTAGACAAGTGGACCTGCGTCGGGTTTTGCATCTTCAAGCTCAAACAAGCACGCGAACAGGTACGATCTGGATACGCGCAAGTGGGCAGGTCTGTGTGGCAAAGGGTGGTTGCCATGGTTGCGAGAGAGTGACAGTCACTCTAAGCCAATTGTTTCGTCCCATTGTTTCGTCCCGGTTCGAAATAGATGAGCTGCGTTTAGTGCAGATTAAACGGTCTAGAGTTATCTCGATTTTTATACTCTTTTTTTTCAGAGTACTTAGATTTTAATTATGCATTGATATATATATAGAACGTTTAAACAAATTTGGTAAAAAGTTTTTATAAGATTCTGATCTACACAACCTTTAACTATGTAGTTTCACAGTCACACATGTAGACTTTCACAAGTCAAAGCAATCCATTACTACTCAAGGTTTAACAGCTGATATGACTGGAGAGCCATTTGGATAGGCCTACTTAATGTAATGCAGCAACAAATGATTTTATAGTGTACTAGGATCATTTAAAGTTCATTTACCAGCAGTGAAGGTGCTGTGTGTGTGAGGAAGAGCTGAACACAAGGATGCCCTCCACAAGGTTCACATTTAACCCAAGGGCCAGCTCTTCTGCCTGGGAAATGTGGGGGTGCAGGACCACCACCTGTTTGTTTTTCTTTTATTTTTTATTCAACCTTTTTCTTGCTTTTATAATCAGGCAAACATTTATTAACAGTGGCTTTTTAAAATAGATTAGTTAGTACAAATTACTATTATGTAGAATATTCTAGTACTTCACTTTTACTTGTTCCTATGTTCTAGCAGTGGGTGGTGACTCTGACATTACAATGAAAAAAGTTATTAATTATTTAGAAATTATTCAAATATAAATAAAATATAAAAATATATACTGTAATAAGTGATAAAAACATCTAACTACAAACTTAATTTGTCTGCTACTTTTTGCCAGCTCTCTCTCCTGGCTTCTGCACACTTTAAGGTGTTTCCTGCGTTTTAATGAAGTATTCAACTTCAGCTTATCCTTCATGCAATAACTCTTGCTCTTCTGTGGAGAAAAAACTGAGCGTGCTCTTTCGCCACGGCGAACAGCCAATAGCAGCGTTGCTGATCAATGTTTCTACTATCGATACATATCCACTTTTAACCCAGCGCATGAACGCACAGTTATCTCAAATAACTCAATCCAGCTATAATAATCACTAACCGGCAGGAGTGTTCAAAGAACCCAATTAGCCGGCTCACGAATGAGCACGATGATATTATCTTGGATGTCTCATTCGATCTCGGATGTTTTAAGCAATGTACGAAGAACGGGCCCCAGTAATCCAAGTCGAGTTTGTTGACTGTGCATCTTGAGCAGTTCGTCACCACACCACACCCACCACACCCCTTCTCCCCTCCCCCTCCCTTTTTCGCATAGACGGGAAAATCGCTTTCCAAACTTAAATGCTTGTAATTCAAGAATGCTTTGTAATAGACCTATGGAGAAGTTGTGTTCCAATCTTTAGGTTGAAAAAAAAAATAGCTTTCAGTAAAGATAGTATTTGGGCGCAGTAACAAACTTTGTCACTAGATGGACAGCCAAGCTTCCTTACTGACCATATAAGGGCGCCTCCATTTTCATATATGCTTTGAGTGATCTGAACCAAGTATTTCCATAATTTGCATACAATTTATGAAGTAGAAATCCCATTCAGAAGTAGGATGAGTTGTTGTTGGGCAGTATTTGATTTAAATTCAACCTCTAATAATAATAATAATTATAATTAATAATCATATTATTGATAATAATCTATTAATAATAATCTAATTATTATTATTAATAATAATCTATTATTATTATTATTAATAATCTAATTTCATGATTTTTCATGTTTATTGCTTCTTCAAAATAAAAGCCTAAAGATGCCTAATGAATATGACATATCTTGTTGCAAATTTATAAATTACATTTAATTAATGATTACTCTATATCTTGCATTTAAATAAATATACCTTTGTATTCAATTATAATTAAATTTTCTTTATTGTGGAAATATTTCTTGTATTTATTCATACTGTTGGCTACTGCAAAGTAACTTATCTGTCATACTGTTTAACTGTTTAGTGTTGCTGCACTATCCTGATCATTATAGCACTAAATAGGAACAACCATAGGTCTTCTATATAATTTAAAACACATACCATGGTGACTAGACTTGGTTAGGTGTTCTTATAATGGATGTAAGTATGGGGAACAGCAAGCAAATATTGATTATACGTCAGTTATGCCTTTTGCCTTTGCACGACTCCTTATTTTTTTGGCACATGATACAAAGGCAGAGTACAGTAACTGCCAAACAAGGGTCAAAGGTCAATTTTGAGCTCAAGATTTTTTGCATACAAACATTTCTTCATTATAGCAACTAGTTGTCAAATTTTGGGAGTCCTACCTATAATACTTTTGTCTGGACAGAACAGAAACTTTAAAGTCATTTTTCTCAGTTTCACACTCTAGCGAGTTAAGGTCTTTTGCCTTTGCAGGGCAGAATATGTATGTGTATTTATTTTTTTCTTTTATTTGTTGTATTTTTTATGTACATATTTTTCAGGACCCCATGAAGAACTAGATTTGGAAATAGTTCAAATAAAATAATCTAATCAACTGATTAAGCATCAAGAGTGGGTAGTAAACGACTGTTGCTGAGCGGGGTCGTCCAATCCTGGTTTGCGGGCATCTTGCGTTCTTCAGACTCCCATCCCACTTTTACTACTCATAAAAGATTCCTGGCTGGCAGGCCAGGCAGTGGCTAATTAGTAAGCTACTATTCGACAGCAGGCTTAACCAGGGCAATCCGGCCTGTGGATCAGCTTCAACATTTCTCCATTTTTTATACCCACACAGTGATACAGACCAACGCGACGTGCCGAGCAGATGCTCTTGCACACATTTGGCCGTCTTTTTAGTGCAGTTTGCATTGCATCTAAGTAGTTTCGGCACAGCTCCTGTCATGATACACACACGGGTAACAGAAAGATCCTACAGCAGTATCTTTATTAGGGTAATTCATTCTCACAACGAGTCACGGCAAGGGTCAAACCCCAAATAGATGATCCAAACACAAGAACAAAACAAGAAAAGCAGAATTACAGAAGGACTCTGAAACAAACACTGAAACAAACAGGGCATATATACACACACTATATATATACACTAACAAAGTGACAGGAAACAGCATGTGTGCAATGATCAATAAGTGACAGAACAGGATGATGGGAAATGTAGTAAATAAGTGTAGGGCACAGTGGAGGGAAACGACCTCTAGTGGTTGCCCAGGGATACACAAACCAGACACTGTGACAGCTCCGTGCTACAGAAAGTGCTTTCCAGCATCAGGAGAGACACCTGGATTTCAGCTGCAAAAAGCCTGCACTGCAAGACAGCACCTGGGTTTACAAATTAAACTGTAGTTTGGAAAAACAAAAGTCTCTCAATCTGTCTGCAGAATGGCAAGATTTTCAAGGTAAGTGCGAGGCACACGTATGTGACACATTGATGCATGCTGCAAATAGACACAATCGTACAGGTAATGAATAAAGAATAAATGCAGATTTGAAAGCAGGGTTTTTTTGTCCACCCGATTCATGCACTCGTTCAGTGCTGGTTTATGAAAGTCCTCAGGAAGACGTATCAATCTTAATCAAGAGACCATCTGTTCACATTCAGATCCTTTCTATTACTACTCTAAAGGCGATTACTCATGTTAGTAACAAGGGTCGTTATTTAATAGCTCGTATAATATATCTTCCTGAAACTGTCTTAAAGCTTAAGCTCATGACAGTTTCAGAAAGATATACTTTTTTTCCATTTTATCATTTACTTATATTCATGTTCATTGATAACAGCACCAATAAAAAAATATTAAACGTTCAATAAAAAGCCAATAAAAGGATTCAGAAATGTTTTAAAATTAGGTGTTTTCTTTTATTTTGGTGTAAATAAATGTATTTATTTAGCTGAACTTGGAATTTAAGCTTTTTCTAAATTTTACAGTTTGTAAATACAACTTGCATGATCAACTACAAACAAAAAACTGTACAGACCTAATAAAGAAAAAGAGTCACTACTAATTGAATGAAGATGACAAGCTTTAATTGAATCAGCTTCAGAGTCAACATTTCAGAGTCAACACCATCTGTCTTGTCTGTATCTTTATAAATCACACTTCTTCAGTGCTTTTCAGTGACCCTCACCAGCCCTAGTGTCTTCAGGTATCCTTTACCGGTTCCAGTGCTGTGCAGTGACCCACACCACACCCAGTGTCTTTCAGTGACCCTCACCAACCCCAGTGTCTTCTGGTGACCGCTCATTGGCCCTAGCGTCTTGCGGTAAACTTCACTGGCTCCAGTGCTGTGCAATGACCCTCACCAACCCCAGTGTCTTCTGGTGACCCTCACCAGCCCTAGTGTCTTGAGGTGACCCTCACCGCCCCCAAAGTCTTTCACACCAGCCCCAGTGATGTGTGACGACCCTCACCGACCCCAGTGTCTTCTGGTGACCCTCATTGGCCCTAGCGTCTTGAGGTGACCCTCACCGCCCCCAAAGTCTTTCAGGAACCCATATCCCAGTGCTGTGTGACGACCCTCATCGACCCCAGTGTCTTCTGGTGACCCTCATTGGCCCCAATGTTTTACGGTGACCCACACCAGCCCTAGTGTCTGAGCTGTGAAGCTCACCAGCCTCAGTGTCTCGCAGTGAGGGTCACCTGCCACACAGTGCCTTGCAGCAGGGATTTTCAACCTGTGCCAACCATACACCTGTTAAGGGGAGCGTGAGAAACTATGACTTCAGAGGCTTTGATTAAGCTTTGATTAACGTGAATGTAAAAATTTAGGCTTTGATTAACATGAACGTAAACTAGCAAATCTTTAGTCATCCACTAGAGGGGGCAATCTGATTCAGTCCCACAGCTAATCAGGTGAGATGACCTGAAAATTTACATATTGGTTGGCAACAGAGCAGAGGGGCAGAGTTGACGCTATGGAGTTCAAGCTAAATATTGAAACAAAACAAAAACAGACAGGTGGCTTAAACGTAGTAAGACCAGTGATAAAACAGGTGAACTGTCAGGCAAAAAAGAAGAAGAGTCTCCGACTGAACCTGTACAACTTCCACAATTGATGTCGAACCCTCCATGTCAACAGGGCATTTCCACGCAGAGAGGATTAATCGCAAAAACCAAAGGCCTGGGTGCATCAAAACGACGAAAGTATGACGAACAGTACATAAAATATGGATTCACGTGCATCACACTTGAATCACAAACCACGTCTACAGTGTGTTGTATGTTCTGAGGTGCTTGCAAATGACAGTTTGAAACCTGTGAAACGAATACGTCACTTACAAACCAAACACCCGCCGTTAAAAGATAAACCGGTTGACTTTTTTCGCCGGAAAGAATCAGGATTAAAAAAATCAAAAACAAACTATGACCAGCCAAACCACTGAGGTAGTCAAAGCAACTTCCAGCATCATATGAGGTGGCGTATTTAGTTGCCAAGGACAAAAAGCCTCATACGATTGCTGAGAGCCTCATTCGTCCAGCAGCAATGGCCATCTGTAGAAATATGTTTGGAGATAAGTTTGCCAGTGACGTTGAACAAATTCAGACAACACTATCAGCCACCATATTACTGAAATGGCAACTGACATCAAATGTCAACTAATTGAGAGAATACATAACGGAATTTCTTTTCATTGCAATTAGACGAGTCGACAGACATCAAACTCCTCGCAACTACTTGTATTTGTTCGCTACCGTCATGAGAGAAAATTGCTTGAAGATCTGTTATTTTGCTGAGCAATAGAAAAAACATGCACCGGAAGAGATATGTTTGAAAATCTCAATGGTAAATTGGGATGGGACTAAATTTTGTTGGGACAACTGTGTCGGTGTGTGTACAGACGGAGCGGGAGCCATGTTGGGGAAAAATAGTATTAGCTCTGCATGTGCGTTTCACTCACTGTATGATCCACAGGGACGCCCTTGAAGCAAAAACTCTTCCTGACGAATTGAACGCAGTGCTTAAAACAGCAACACAAATTGTCAATTTCATCAAGACTCGCCCCATAAAAACAAGACTGTTTGGCCTATTATGCAAAGAAATGGGGTCAGAATATATATCGTTACTTTTGCACACGGAGGTACGGTGGTTGTCCAGAGGTAAAGTTTTGGAGAGGATATTTGCATTGCGTGACGAACTAAGACTTTTTCTGCTCGATTGTGCATCTTCCTTTGCAAATTTCTTTACTGACTCAAAGTGGCTCACAGATCTTGCATACCTGTCTGACATTTTTGATAGACTCAATACCCTTAATTCAACTCTTCAGGGCCCTAATTCAAACCTACTAACAATGTCCAATAAAATTGTGGGGGTTGTGAGGAAATTGGAGCGATGGAGGTTGATGGGGGAAATGTAGACATGTTCCCAACATTGGATGAATTTCTCACGGAAAATTAGCTTAATTGGGATGAACTATCCATCCATGGAACACACTGCCGTAATTCTGGCTGTCAGTGGAGACAGAGTACGCTGAACTTGCGAGACTTGCAATTGATATACTTGTGCCTTTTGCCTCAACTTGGCCCTGCAAAGCAACATTTTCTATATTAACTTACATCAAAAGCAAGTATCGCTCACGCTTATTGACAGTGGACGATGATTTACAGATAGCTGCGTCGAGTATCAAACCACGGATTGGTATGTTGTGCTCTCAGAAACAGGCTCAGCCATCACATTAGGTGAGCTAGATTTGTTTTCAATATCGTAACTATTTTTATGCACGCAATGTGCAGCACATAACACAGGAGAGTACAATTATAGTGCAATTATTGTAATACAATTATTGTGAGATTGTTTTGTATGTAGCAAGGCTATGGTGAATGTGCTGTTGGCATGACTTTTGTTTGTTGATTTGAGTTTTGTAAATAAAACGTGCGAGTCCCAGTCACGCCGACCCTGTCTTCCTTCAAAACACTGAACCTCCTCACAACTTGTATAGCAATGATGTTCATTTGCATGCACTTTGGGATGGTGGGGGGGCGCAAATTAAATTAGACAAACTTTGGGGGGGGGGGCATATCATAAAAGGTTGAAAACCCCTGCCTTACAGTGCCGGACCCAGTATCTCGCAGTGAGGGTCACCTGCCACAGTGTCTTACAGTGCCGGCCCCAGTATCTCGCAGTGAGGGTCACCTGCCACAGTGTCTTACAGTGCCGGCCCCAGTATTTTTCAATAAGGGTCACCAGCCCCATTGTATTCCAGCCCCATTGTATTCAGCTGTAGGATTCCCAACAGCTGCATTCCCTGCATTCCCAACAGGTTTTCCTTGTCACTTCCAGTATTCAGGGACATTTCCCGTCAGCCCGTTCTCGAGCGTACGCTGGCGCGTTTTGCTGCCGCTGCTCACCTGGCCTGTTTGTTTGCTCTACCTGAAGTTTTGAAGTTGAAGCTGAACTAAAGTTGACTATATATTTTTTTTTTTTTTACTGCTCGTTTTATCGGATTATAACGTGCATGGACATTGCTCCCGACTGCTGCTCACCTGGCTTGTTTGTTTGTTTGCTCTACCTGAAGTGGAAGTTGGAGCTGAATTAAAGTTGACTATGTTTTTTACTACTGCTCGTTTTATCGGATTATAACGTGCATGGACATTGCTCCCGACTGCCCAGCTAGTGCCATCGACTGCCCTGATGAGCAGTTTTATCGGATTATAACGTGCATGGACATTGCTTCCATTTGCCCAGCTCGTGCCCATCGATTGCCCTGAGGAGCAGATCATCCCTCGGCGTGTGCGTGAGTTAGTTTCCCCTTCCTCACTGCTGTACGCTTTTTTTTTTTTTTGTTTGTTTGTTTTTTTCTACTTGGGCAATTGGCTACTGATGTCTGCAATCTGGCTGTGAGTTCCGGGGTGCCCGAGGTTCATGTGGAGAAAAAAAATGCGTCAGTTTCCGATTCTCAGCATTCTGTGGATCCTTTGGATTATTACTCCCACCGGTGACTTTTTCAAAATGTCGCAGCAGAATTTGTCTCTAACATACTCTATGAAAGAACTCCGTGACTTTATGTCGCCATCTCTCCGTCTGCCTGCTAATGTGTACAAGCTGTGCACCGCCCTGGGCATTTCTCGCCTGCGACCCCGTTATGTACATCGAGGAAGCCGTCGCATTTTCCTTACAAATCCCGGGAACTCTGATGGTACCATCCCTACAGTTGTCTCTATGCGGCCCGCTGGCTCCTCGCTCTAGGCATTGCTCTGCTGGAAGCATCGACTATAGAAATCTTATCCTGTGTTCGTCGCCTGTTTGCGAACTTCAAGTGTTTCAGATCCCTGTGCGTTTGGCTTCTCGTTCCATCTCGGTCAAGACCGTCCTTTCCCGTGGTGGAGTGGATTCGGCGTGTCTCCGTTCACTTTGCTTTAATGGACAGGTCTCTAGTTCATCAACTCGACTTTTGCCAGTTAAAATTGCTCTTATAAATGCCCGTTCTGTAGCTAATAAGACATTTATTCTAAATGACATTATCACATCGCACGACTTGGACATTTTATTTATAACTGAAACTTGGCTTCGTACTGGTGATTTATCCCCCTTCACTGAACTATGTCCTCCCCAGTGGGGTTTCCTAAATTCCCCCAGGACCTCTGGCCGTGGTGGTGGTGGCCTAGCTACAGTTTTTAAAAATATTTTCAAATGCAGAATCCTTCCTGTAAAAAACTACTCTTCTTTTGAAGTTCAACTGTTTATACTTGCTAATTGTCTCCAAACACCCTTGTTATGTGTACTGGTCTACAGACCACCTAAAGCTACTGGCTGTTTCATACATGATTTCTCTGACCTTCTGTCTGCTTTGGCCATTCAATTTGATCAGATGCTGATTCTTGGTGATTTTAATATTCATGTCTGTTGCCCAACTAAGCCGATGGTAAATTAATTTTTAGCGTTACTCGACTCTTTTAATCTCACTCAATCAATTTGCGGCTCTACTCATATTAAGGGACACACATTGGACCTTGTTCTGTCATCAGGGATATCAGTCGATAAACCTGATATTACTAATGTTGCTATCTCTGATCACTTTCTGATTGAATTTGAATTTTCTAGCTACAATCCTCCTTCTGTCCCTCCCCCTTCTTATGTTTTAGCTCGCTCATTTAACTCAGCTACGGCTTCTCTTTTCTCAAATTCTTTTAAGTTTGCTCTTCCTCCCTCCCTCTCTGCTGACTTGCCTTTATGCACTAATATTGATGAGCTTGTCTCTAGTTTTAACATGTCCTGTACCGATATATTGGATCAGATAGCCCCTGTAAAATTAAAACGAGTAAAGTCAAACACTTCAACACCTTGGGTGGATAGTTCCATACAAGTCTTCCGTCAAGCCTGTAGACAGGCTGAACGGAAATGGAAAAAAGATAAGCTTCAAGTCTCTTATGACATATTTCTGCAACATCTGAAAGCATATCAAGTCACTGTTAAAAAGGCAAAAGCTAATTATTTCAGTGGACTTATTAACTCACAGGCCAATAGACCCAAAGTTCTTTTTAAATCTATCGATACATTTTTAAACCCAGCTAATACAGTAGATACATCCTTAACTTGTGATGAGTTTTCTGATTATTTTATCCAAAAAATTGATCTTATCAGATCCCACATCACAACCCAGGGTTGCATCTCAGTTACATCTTACAGTCCTACTAACTTTCTCCAGCATTTCACTCCTCTGTCATCCCCTGAGTTGTCTGAGATTGTTTCTCACCTTAAGCCTTCTTGCTGCCCATCTGATGTTATTCCCTTTCGTCTTTTTAAGGAGGTCTTTGATGTCCTTTCTCCAATTGTGTTAGCCATTGTAAACTGTTCTTTACACACTGGTGTTGTTCCATCTGGTTTTAAGCACGCAGTGGTACAACCACTATTGAAAAAAAAACAACCTTGACCCCAATGATCCTGGAAATTTCAGACCTATTTCTAAATTATTGTTCATTTCTAAAATCCTGGAAAAAGCAGTCTTCAAGCAGATCTCTTCTTTTTGTTCACTCAACACATTCATTACCTGTATGACTATCTTAATTCCATCTAACACAGTAAAACTTCATTTCTAAACTTCATATGGGCACATGCATGGCAACAACCAGATCAGTCTTAAGATAAAGATAAAAAGATAAAGATCCTGCTGCATACCTGCCAAAGCATGGGAAAAACGTTTTCCCAAAACTGCGTAATCTTCTTCTCAGTCGCCCAAGCCGTCCAATTTTAGGTAGCTTTGATCTGGAAAATACACAGAACAAGCATGAAGATGGATTGACAAGCACTCTACAATAAATGGATCTAAATAAACCCATAATGACCAGAATCCTACTGTACGTGTGCATGTTTGTGGGTGTATGTGATTGTGCATGCATTTGATCATCAACCGTTTGCCAACAACTCAGGTCTGCATGTGCGTGTAAGTGTGTGTTCAGCATATGTACCTCATTTCTGTGAGTGGCAGCTGGTTGACACACTCTTAGTCAGTGCAGTCCCCTGCCTCCTCCTACACACAAACACATATTTAAGCATTTTCAATCTCTCATACATACAAAACTAAAGAATTAGCCTATCTATTATCATTTTCACTCTTAAACACTAGCAATGACTAATAATTTAATTTAATTATTTATACAATGACAGATTAAATTCCTAATCTCAATCACATAGATGCCACCATCATTTGAAACATAAACTTTTAACACAGAATAAACTCACTGCTGTGATGCCGGTGGATGCATGAGGGTACATGTCCGGCAGCAAATGTTGCAGGTTGTCCAGCAGGTGCTCTGTCAAAGCGTTACACAGCCCCTGTTCCTCAATCATGGTGGGGCCGAGAGGAACGCTGCACACACAGATAACAAACGTGTCACATCACTATAGAGCTGGTAAGTCCCGCCCCTTCAGCTAACCCCGCTGGACCTCTAGGTTGAAAAACCGTCAGTGCAAGTGAATGAGAGAAAATAATTATTTTCTAATCCCGTTTGAATTTTGCAATGAATGTAACATATGTTGTCTGTGAATTTTTTATATAATGTTTCGTGTAAAGAATGCAACAATTTAGCTTGTAGAATTTTCATACGGTTAGACTTTGTGTGAGAGCACTTTGTGGACTACAACTCTCGACGTGTTTGATATACATCACCCCCACTAACACACGGATCCCGCTAAACATGCCTGTGACTTTGGTGCACTTCACCGCCTTCTTTCAGGGAGAGGACTAACTAGTTGAGCGTGGTGAAAACCGTGATTTGTGGAGGGGAAAATGTGTTAAGCGGCGACGTCACATATGGGACGTGTAGTCTTTCTCGTTATGTCTATTCCACAACTGCTAGCCAAAGAATCATACAATAAACTGTCAAACTTGTTACATGAGAAATTATATAAAAAATTGACAGACAACATATGTTACATTCATGGCACAATTCAAACGGGATCAGAAAATAATTATTTTCTCTCATTCACTTGCATTGACGCTTTTTCAACCTAGAGGTCCACTTGGAGTTTTACGGATGGGCGGGACTTACCAGCTCTATACACCAGACAACCGTCTTCCATTTATGATTGACAGCTCTATCAGACTGGTCTCTGTCTCTCATAAGATCATGAAAACTTGTGCATGTAATTCTAGAAACCTCAGTCCTGAGTTACATGATGTGCTTTGGAGTACAGGCTATATCAGCTGAACACACACACACTTACTGAAAGATGGTGGGTCCAAAAACTATTGACAAGTTTTTGGATGTCATTTTATTTAAATGATTCTCATCAGCCACACGGGACAAGAAGTACATCAGGTAGGAGAGGACGTTAAAATGATCCTCTGGAAGACTGTTCAGGATCACCCACACTGCCTGATTCAGTTCTTCCTCTTTTGAATCTGCAAGCTACAATGAAGAAGATTCAATCAGATTTGATTAACCAAACTTGTTGCGCAGCAAGTACCCAAAATGTTCACTCCTCACCACCGCAGCTTCACCTACCCCTGAACACCTTCAGCAGTCGTGTCCTGTGTGACTCGGGAATAAGTCCACCAGGCAACTTCCTGAGGAAAAGTTTTAACAAGGAGGCAGTAGTAGGAATATCCCCACTGTCAAGATCAGGAAACCTTCCTTGATCAAAACTTTTCCTCAATTCCTGGCAGAGCTTCACTTTCCCGCCAACCCGAAACAGGCCACTCTCACTGAGACCTAAACACAAACACACATTTAACAAAAACACACAATCTCAGCATACATGGACAGCATACATGAAACACTGCCAAAAACACTCACCATGCTTCTCCACAAACTCCACTATGTGCATGAGCACTAGAGGAAGACCCTGCCTCATCTGTCCACTCTCCCTCAGGCCGATCAGAGGCACACCAAACACAGCCTTCGGTTTCCACCTGAACACAAGTTCAGAAAAAACAGGGAGTTACTAGGAAATGTAGGCTACTGTACAGGGAAAAGGGCATGAGAAAATAACTTTAAAATGCACACTTTTTAGACAGCTTCTTAAAGGATGTATAGTCAGGAAATATCACATTTACAGTAGCATTTCTTCATGTGGGTTCACTTTTATTGTTAATTTCAATACTTGACATTTAGAACAAGACTGAAAAAATAAGAAAGCTGATTTTAACACAAATTTATCAAGTTCTTTACTGGAAGTCAATCTTTGTCCAATTGTTAGTGTAGTGTGCTGTGTGCATATCGGCATACTGTTCACCCCCATTTCAATGAAAGGGGTGGCGTACAGAGCTGTAAACCAATCCGCGAGTCCGAAGCCGTGAGTCGAAACATAAAAAGGGTCAAAACCGGGAATCCAAAACAGTCACAAACCAGAAATCAGGGTCAAAAACAGAAGGGAGTCAAAAACCGAGAGTCAAAATGTGCCGCGAATCCAAAGCCGATAGTCAAAGTCCAAAAGAGAGTCAAAAGCCGAAAATCAATAACCAAATAAATCCAATAACTGTATAAACCCAGCAAACATTGGTCCGACGGCAACGTCGAGTCCCTGGCCAAAAATAGTCGCGGTATGACGGCATAAATCGGTAAAATATGTAACACAGAACACTTCCTAAAAATGCATTCAGATACATTTGTGCATGTCTACAGTTATCTGGGTTTGCATGTATAACTGTTATTTTGACTTTTAGCTACGTGTAGTTCAATATATACCATGTTGTGTTTCGGGTGAGAGAGGACGTCACCATGGCGACGTCTTTTACACGTGCATTTATAGTCCATCATGACCCTCTATGAAATCAATTGTGATAAAGCTGTTCTTAATCCTTGCATGGTTAATACCGCAATAATTAATTAAATTTGCCAAGTTTTAAGAAGTTGTATGAATACGTCCATTGACGTCCTTTACACGTCTAGTCAAGGCTGTGAATAGTCGTCCACATGACGTCCTTTACACGTCAAGGCTGTAAATTGTCGTCCACTGACGTCCTTAACACGTCTAGTCAAGGAAAACAATAAAACATGAATTATCTTTATGAAATACACAATTTTACACACATATAATTTTTATATCTTGTTTAATTATAAGTACAAAATGCCCAGTCAGTGTGGTTAATTGATTTCAAAGCCACTGCATTGTAGTCATTAATTCAACCTGTTGTACATGTAGGCCTCATAGTTGTTTTTTTATGGAATGCATTACATGTAAAATACAACCGGTCACCATTATGTCTGAGTTGGAACACTTTTTTTTTTTTTTTTATTAAACAACAAGAAACATAAAAAACAAACTGAAAATACATCTATAATGGCATTGGTACAGATAGGCTAACTGCGCAAGGCACATAAGTTAAATTAATAAAATTGAAATAAATTTCCAAAAATGGAAATAAATTAAAAATAAAATCTCTTTTAAAAATTAAAAACAATGTTTCATCTTCATATATAAAAAATTGCCCCAAATCAACATTACATTAATTACAAATTAATTTAATTTCTCATCTAACAATATTCCAAACATAATGTTTCATATTAAAAGTGGGCAGTGAATAAATCTTTGACTCCCTTGAAACTGCTGCCAGATGCTGCCAAGATGTATTAACAAAAGATCTCGCGATAGAATATACATCTCACGAGATGTTAACGACCGGAACCTATAACCGGAACCCGGAACTTTGTCATTGGCCAAACACGAGGAGAGGAGTTTGCGTCGTATTGCGATTCGAGATCATTAAAAATCTTCTGTTGGGTAAGCGCATTTTGTATCAACAGATTAACGTGCTTGTTTTTTTTACTTGTTTGTTATGAATGAACCGAAAGAAATTATGCTCACATTGTCAACTGAAAAGTACTGGTTTTGTCTAAAAAAGATTATCTCACGACATGCGTTCTCCCCATAGACTCAGGAACCCGGAGCTTTAGCACTTACAACCACAAGGAGAGGAGGAATTGAGTTGTAATCGAGATTATTAAAATCTACTGTTGGGTAAGTAAATGTTGTATTATTCGATTAACGTGCGTTAGTTAGGGCCCAAGCCCTGAAAGGGCGCAGAGCCCTATTGTTTTCCTTCCGATTATTAGGGCCCAAGCCCTGAAAGGGCGCAGAGCCCTATTGTTTTCCTTCCGATTATTTTTAGGGCCCAAGCCCTGAAAGGGCGCAGAGCCCTATTGTTTTCCTTCCATTATTAGGGCCCAAGCCCTGAAAGGGCGCAGAGCCCTATTGTTTTCCTTCCGATTATTTATTTATTTATTTTTTTTTATTTTTTTTTTATTTTTCTGAGCGACTATTCGGGCACTTTTGAGGCCCTTAACATGCTCGAAAACTCTTGAAACTTTGCACACGGGTCAGAACCCCTGGCCATCAGAGCCGGGCTGAAGCTGGTACCCGGGCGTGGCAGGGCGGCTCGTCAGCGCCCCCTGGAATGGGGTCCGAACACCTGGTCCATAACTCAAACACACTTGCATGTAATAATATGAAACTCGGTACACATGTCGATAGCAGAATTTCATCTATACCTCGCGTTCTTACTTTTTACCCCAGCCCAACAGGAAGTTGGCTATTGAGGTTTTTTTGTAAAACACACGCAATGAACTTTTAAATACTCCTCCTAGAGCTCTGATCCAAATTCGACGAAACTCGGTCAGCTAACGCAGTCTCTTTGTGACACAGCATCTTCTTCTTTCTTTTTCTCCTTTTTCCTCGATTGAACCGATTGGCTTGTGCCAGGAAATCGGTTATGGC
>JAQIUQ010000418.1:0-67500 GCA_030378365.1 Hybognathus amarus
TCTCTTCCCTGCTTGCGAGCTCTTTTTCATTAGACAGCTTGAACAACAGACAGAATTACATGCATCCCTTCCAATACGATCACATTTTGGGCGTTAAATAGGAGTGTGAGCCATATATAAAACAGTAAGAAATGCAGACCTCTCTCGCTTCCTCAGTGTCGCAGTGATGGTGGATTATATGGGCATTTCCACGAATGCAGCTCTGCTCTGGCACTTGGAGCGGCGTGACCACCGCACGTCCCACTGACTCACGGGTCTGAGCAGATGTCTGGTCCAGAACCGATTTCGGGCCACCTCTTCTGCAAACACAAATGGCTGGTCGTGTCGCGGGAATCTGCCGAGATTTGCACAGATTGAGCTGCAGAATTGTGCGGTCCGGAGAGAGGAGAATAGGATGCTTTTGCACACACGCGTCTGGAGGAATGCGGAGCACTAAACTCTCATCTTTAGCAATATTTCTACTTTTATTACACAGCACACAGGCTTCTGACGGTAAGGCGACATCTCATTTACCCTATACTAGCGTCTATTGTAGTATTTCTCACGCGAGTCTTTGAGCTTCAGCTCAAGGAAATGAGGTGAACAATGATTTTGTTGAGGAAAAAAAATAGCCAAGCTTGATCATAAATTGATTTCTTTACATGCAAAATACATCGTATGAAACTTGTACACCATTAGAGCATTATAATATATTTTTAAAATGTGGTTAAATGTTGGTAGATCTTACTTTTAGCTGTTTTAGATCTCCTTTTTATTCTACCCATTGAAAGCCGTTGAGTTATCTATTTCAAATAACCCATGCTATTATTGTTAGGGTTTATAATTTGAGACTTTTTTGTATGCGCTACTCATTGCATGTGTCTAATAGGCAAAAAAATGAGAATACACTACTTTGGCTTGACTTTTGTGAACTGTATGTGTGATGTAATGGATCAACCGCACGTGAGTGCCCAGCAGTAACGCAGTGAAGTGTGTAGGCGCGCGCTGATGGATACTGCAGCTCTACACGAGATTGCAGCACTCTATTGTCTTTAAAACACCCCTAACATGCTTAAACCAGATATGTTTCCTGACAAAACGGCTTATCATTACATGCATCATTTAACTGCATGAAATATCTATTACATACAAGCGTCTAATCTTGGGACTATTCATGTATTGAGATACAGCGCCATAAATCAACCATTAAAACTGTCCACAGCAGCATGGGCTGATTTTAGATGCTGAGGTTTGCTGGTCCTGAAAATACAGGAATACCATCTGCAAATATCCTGTTGTTGTACATTGTGAATGAATGTGGTCGGGACCAAAAAGAATCGCCTACATTGTGGAGTGCGGCTAACATTTTAATAATGGCTTAATATTAAACATGTCTAAATAAAAGTACAGAAAGGTTGAAAATGCATTTAGCTTTAAAAAAAACGTCCAGTTAAGAGGGGATCTGCTTTAACTGGGTCACATTGAGTGTGATATCAGAGTTTGACCTGTTTGGATATTTCTTCCAAATATTTATAAAGGAGATACCGAGTTCAGAGTTGTTTGGGGGTAACAGAGTTGTTTGGGGGTCATAATTTGATGCTGTCACATAAATGATCACCTCTTGACCCACAATGATTTAATCAAGGCATTACAATGTCAAACCTTTCAAGGTAAAGATAAATGCTTATTTGATCAGTCAAAAATCAAGCCATTGATATGTTTTTATAAGATTTGGAAACCTGTGATAAATGATGATATCTGGATCAACTAATGTAAGAACAGATTTCAAATGTGGATTGATGGTATACTTGATTTGGGGTTGATTAAATAGACCTTTCTCACAATAACCAGAAACACGTTGGTTGTGGAAGCAGAGTTCCTGTCAACTGTCAACACATCAGAAAAACATACCCGGGGAAGAGAAAATTGATCAGGGAGTCTTCACAAATTAAAATTTAAACTTGTCATGGTCCAGTTGTTGATTACTTTGTAAAATGGTGTGGCTTGTCTGCAGCTGAATGTATCTATGACCAAAGATATGACCATTGATTTCAGAACTGAAGCGAATTCTTCCCAATATACATTCATTAAAGGTGAGAAGGTGGAGTGTGTGGAAAGTTATACATATTTAGGGACTATTAGTTACAATAAACTGCGTTTTGATGTGAATACCAAAAAAAGTCTTCAATTTTATTCAACAGTTATGCTCTAAGGTAGTGACCTTTTTTTGCAGTGCTCTTGCTATCAAACTATCAAAGATGAACAATTACAAATGTTAATTTATTCCTTAATCAGATTGTTAGATACTCAGAATGGTGTATATTAATATTTTAAATTTATAGGAGGATCTTTTGTGACGTCATTGTTTACGTTTGTCGCGTTGCATCATGGGAATTATGTGGCAAGAAACACCGCTAGATACCTGTAATTTGATTGTTTTGCACGTTTGGAGGAGGATTTAGAGAAGAGGATGGTTCAATCTTGCTGTGTGGTCGATTGTACGGCTTGTTGGGGGCCAAATAAAAAAATTCATTTCATTTTAAATAAATAAATAAGAACACTGATCAATGAAGACTTACCCGGCTTTGCAGTGAGCAGTGATTATTTCGCCGTTCTGCAATCACCCACGGGAGTGAAATGGCACACGTATAACACAAATTCGTATTTCCAACACGCATAATCGCTTTTCAGCGTGTTTATGAATGCCGTTGACAATGTTACATTACTGTATACATAAATATGACCAACCCGTCACTGTGGTTAATACCATTTATGAGTCTTCCCCTACCATCCTAGGAAAAAATATCGCTCCCCAGATGTAGCTTTATTTCGCTCGGACATTTAACGGACATTTAAATAATTATAGGCCTCCAGACTTTTGAAAGCCTTTAATCTTTCATGAGTGAAGGGTCCAGGGGTTTCTATTTAATAAGAATAAATGTCGCCCCAGCAGATTAGTGGCCAAGACAAGGGCGGAGTCGGACCAACGTTTTTGACATTCCAAATCACATATGGGCTTTTGAATAACTTCAATTTTGTCACCAATACCAATTTTGAGCTTCTCTCCAAACCTCCTCCGGTCGTTAGCATATTAAAGTGCTTATCTATTGTGGATTTTGCCTGCTAGCTCTCTTGAAAGTGCTTGTCGCGCTCTTTACAGCTGGCCATTCTATTTGTTTTCTTGCCACACAACGACTTGAGCATGCGTACAAAGTAGGGATGGGCATTTTTCAAAAATATAACATTCGAATATTCGGGTTCATAAAAATAGAATATTTGAATATTCTTCTTCTTCTTCCGCTTCATCCGGGGCCGGGTCGCGGGGCAGCAGTCTAAGCAGAGATACCCAGACTTCCCTCTCCCTGAGACACTTCCTCTAGCTCTTCTGGGGGACACCGAGGCGTCCGCCCAGTGGGACGTGCCCTGAACACCTCCCCGGAGAGGCGTCCAGGAGGCATCCGGAACAGATGCCCGAGCCACCTCAGATGACCCCTCTTGATGTGGAGGAGCAGCGGCTCTAATTTCAGCTCCTCCAGAGTGACCGAGCTTCTCACCCTATCTCTAAGGGATCGCCCAGCCACCCTGCGGAGAAAGCTCATTTCGGCCGCCTGTATCCGGGATCTTGTCCTTTCGGTCATGACCCAAAGCTCATGACCATAGGTGAGAGTAGGAACGTACCGTATATACCCCGAATATAAGACGAGGTTTTTGTCCTAAAAATAGGCTGAAAAAATGGGGGTCGTCTTATATTCGCGATATACACAAAATCACGGGGGAAACGGAGAAAGCAGGGGGAAACAGCAGAGGGCGCCAACACAATAAGGTAATTAATGATAGTGTTATAAATTAAATAAACAATAAACTGCCGCCATGGAGAGATCAAGAGATCATCTTGAGAAAAGCGCTTCAAAAGTTGGTCAAATAAACCAACACGTTCGAAACAGTTATGACGCCAACTTTAAACTTATCGTCGTGAATGAGGCAGAATCATCTAATAATTGCAAAGCTGCCAAAAAATTTGGAGTCACAGAATGCAACGTTCGAAGGTGGCGAGCACAAAAAGAACGACTAAAAATTACCAACAACAGCCAAAGGAAAGCTTTCCGTGGACCTCAAAGTGGCAAGTTTGCATTACTTGATGATAGAATCTATGAATATGTGATAGAAAAACGTCGGGATGCGATGCCAATCACAAGAGAAATCATTCGGCTAAGGGCTCTGGAGATAGCCAAGGAGCTGAACATTCCGACAAATGAATTCAAAGCTAGCGCTGGGTGGTGTACACGAATGATGCGGCGCAAAGGGCTGACACTGCGCCGTAGAACAAGTCTCGCCCAGCGCCTGCCCTCAGACTTCGAGGAAAAGTTGCTGTCTTTTCAGCGATACGTGCTTAAACTGAGGAAAACTCACTCATACCCCCTGGATCAGATAGGGAATGCTGACCAAACACCAGTGTTTTTTGACATGCCAACATATGTTACTGTTGTTAAGAAAGGGGACAAATCAGTTATTGTGCGATCTACTGGAAATGAAAAAAACGAATCACTGTAATGTTGGCGTGTCTCGCTGATGGGACCAAACTCCCCCATATGTGATTTTGAAACGCAAGACTATGCCAAAGGAGACGATGCCAGCTGGCATTATCTGGATCGTGCCCAGGAAAAGGGCTGGATGGACACTGACCTGGTAGTGGACTGGCTCAAGGTAGTGTGGGGAAGGCGCCGCGGTGCACTTCATAAGATGAGGAATTTGCTCTTTTTAGATGCATTCCGCGGACACTTGACGGAGCCCGTCAAAACTCAGTTGTGGAAAATGAACGGTGATCTAGTGAT
This sequence comes from Hybognathus amarus, assembly GCA_030378365.1. Taxonomy (NCBI): domain Eukaryota; kingdom Metazoa; phylum Chordata; class Actinopteri; order Cypriniformes; family Leuciscidae; genus Hybognathus; species Hybognathus amarus. Next base: position 4,812 of record JAQIUQ010000418.1, read on the forward strand.
CATACCGGGGGGATGACAAGCCAGCTGCAGGTATTGGATGTAGTCGTCAACAAGCCATTCAAAGATAATCTGCGCAAGAGGTACACTGAGTGGCTCCTGTGAGGTGATCACTCACTGACGCCTACCGGAAAACTTAAGAAGCCAGCAGTGCATCTGCTCTGCACTTGGATCCACCAAGCATGGGATACCATAAGCCAGGAGAGCATCATTCATGGATTTAAGAAATGCTGCATATCAAATGCCATTGATGGGAGCGAGGATGACATTTTGTGGGAGGGGCTCGTGGAGCATCATGATAGTGATGACCGCGAGAGTGAGCATAGCGAGGCAGGGATCTATGTGAGGAATAGGCCTAGTTTAATGCACCGCATAAAGGCCCATTTGCACTGCTGTTCTTATTGCAACCTCACAGTTTGGTTTGTTTCAAGACTTTAATGCCAGAAGTGTTTGATTACGGTAAAAGCAGATCTTCACACCACATAAAAAAATTATTGCATTTTTGTGAAAAGGTTACGGTATTCATTTTTGTCACTCATTCATTCATTCTCTTTCTGAACTCATTGACAGAGTCCACTTTTGTGACAAATTAATCCAGATATTTAATGAATGGTGTTAAAATGTTGTTGTTGTTGTTGTTGTTGTTGTTTCAAATTAATTATCACTAGAATTTTCAAATAAAAATATTTTCTGTTGAAAACTCAGATTTTTTTCCCAAAATCTTTTGTCCCCAAAAATAAATCTGGAAAATGGGGGGTCGTCTTATATTCAGGGTCGTCTTATATTCGGGTATATACGGTAGATTGACCGTAAATCGAGAGCTTTGCCTTACGGCTCAGCTCCTTCTTCACCACAACAGACCGGTACATCGACCGCATTACTGCAGAAGCTGCACCGATCCGTCTGTCAATCTCCCGTTCCATCCTTCCCCACTCGTGAACAAAACCCCAAGATACTTAAACTGCTCCACTTGAGGAAGGATTTCTCCACCCACCTGAAGTGAGCAAGCCACCCTTTTCCGAACTGAGGACCATGGCCTCGGATTTGGAGGTGCTGATTCTCATCCCAGCTGCTTCACACTCGGCTGCAAACCGTCCCAGTGCATGCTGAAGGTGCTGGTGTGAAGGGGCCAACACGACAACATCATCCGCAAAGAGCAGAGACGAAATCGTGTGGTCCCCAAACCTGACACCCTCGGCCCCTGGCTGCGCCTAGAAATTCTGTCCATAAAAATTATGAACAGAACCGGCGACAAACGGCAGCCCTGCCGGAGGCCAACATGCACTGGGAAGAAGTCTGACTTATTACCGGCAATGCGAACCAAGCTCCTGCTTCGGGCATACAGGGACCGGACAGCCCTTAGAAAAGGACCCCGGACCCTGTACTCCCAGAGCACCCTCCACAGGCCGCCTCGGGGGACACAGTCGAATGCCTTCTCCAAATCCACAAAACACATGTGGACTGGTTGGGCAAACTCCCATGAACCCTCCAGCACCCTGTAGAGAGTATAGAGCTGGTCCAGTGTTCCACGGCCCGGACGAAAACCGCACTGTTCCTCCTGAATCCGAGGTTCCACTATCGGCTGTATTCTCCTCTCCAGTACCCTGGCATAGACTTTCCCAGGGAGGCTGAGAAGTGTGATCCCCCTGTAGTTAGAACACACCCTCCGGTCCCCTTCTTAAAAGAGGTACCACCACCCCGGTCTGCCATCCCAGAGGCACTGACCCCAACTGCCACGCGATGCTGCAGAGGTGTGTCAACCAAGACAGCCCCACAACATCCAGAGACTTGAGGTATTCAGGGCGGATCTCATCCACCCCCGGTGACTTGCAGCTGAATGACGCCATCATTCAGAAACGTTTAGTAAGAGCCGTGTGTGGTGACGTTCTGTTTGACTCTTCATCGCGGCTTTCTCGGTCTGATTCTGCCTTAAACTGATACTGCAGTTCTGAACACATATCTACATCTGGACCGGAGCTCATGACATATCCGTTTCGCCCTTAAAGGTAATGGGCGTTAACCTTCTGGAGAACGTGAGACAACAGTTTAGCCAATCACAACACACCGGCCCAAACTAACCAATCTGAGCCCACCGCCCGTTTCTGAGGGAGTGTTTTCATAGACTCAGGAAGTCATCCGCTCGTTCAGGGGTCAGAGGAGAGCGAGCCTGACAATAAAGGTGAAGTTTATGAAAAATAAGACTTTTAAAAAAAGAAAAAAACACGAATACATGTTATATTGCACCCCATAAAACACAATCATGCAAGAAAAAAAGCAGTCAACCCTTCCTTTAAAAAAGGAGTTTGGGCCATGCAAATTACGTAAGTTTCCTGGGAGAAATAACAAACCGGGAGGGGTCCAGGAGATAGGGCTAAAAAACGTGAGAAACCCGGGAAAAACGTTAGTGTTGACAGGTATGTGTGAAACTGCAGCTTCATGCTTACGCAAAATAAATATGATCTGTATTCTTCTGACTTCCATTTTTCCGTGCATACACTTTTGGCACACATTTGTGCAGTTCCGTCCTTTTGATTCTCTCTTGATTCTCACTGAGTTTTGCAAGTGTGAGTAAGAGGGCGGGTCCACACTCTTGTAGCCAATTAATTGAGATTCTTGCTGACTCTCTGATTTACTCTTATCTCATTAATTCAATAAACATTTCAGATGCCAGAACACTCATCTTTATCATTATCATCGCTTGGCTAAGCATCATTCTCATTGCTGAAATGGTACTTTTAATGCACATTTACATGTTAAATACATAACAAATAAATAAACACTTACAATCTTGTGTACATTTTCACAAATATTACCCTGCACATGTGATTATTTGTGGTATATTTTTACCTTCATATATTTGCGCCATTATTTACCTTCCAAAAAAAAAAAGTTTTAAACTGGACGCTTATTTGTGCTGCCCTTGGTAGATTGCACTGGGCATTATGGAAATGTATTTGGCTCTGTGTTCTTTAAAATGCGTAGAACTTTCCACTCCCATTGGCACTTTTATGGAATTGCACTCTCACACTAATTTTCCCTGTTTAGTAAATCTGGCCCATAGACTGCTGTTGTTCTCACTGTTTGAAGGATTTTAAAAAGTGATGTAAGTATTGAGAAATTGGTCCTAGTGATTGTAAAAGTTATTTCAGTGTATCTCATCTGTGAATATATTATTGCTATTGTATATTATTAACATATATATTGTACTACTGTATATGCGTACTGCTTTAAAATATATGGGGTCAGAAAAAGTTCATGTAAATGTTCAATGTTCATACAAGGCACCTGCATTCAATATGAGAATATTCTCTGTATTTTAGAAAAAATATTCTTCCTCTTCTCTCACCCACACATTGTACTCTAAAATACTCAGAGCTGCGTGTGCTAGCAAAGAGTCTCTGATATTAATAGATTATAGCTTATATTTCATAACACTCTGGAAACAGAGTATGCTGAAAATGCCTCATTTCTAGCCACATTAACACTGTGTTCATAAAAAAGAAAAGAAAAGGTATACACACTCTGTTCCGTGCTAAAATTAGACCATTCTTTTAAAGTTTTACTTTTCTATGCATTTGGCAAAATCTCTTATCCAAAACGACTTACATTGCATTTCAAAGAACACATCTACATTCTTACCATTTCTTGCTTTCCCTGGGAATCGAACCCATTACCTCGAAGTTGCAAGCGTCAATGCCCTACTGTTTGAGCTACAGGAAGGCTTTAATTAAAATTAGTAATAAAATCAGTAAATTAATTTGTTACAGTAATAGGTCAAAATGTAATTGTGTAATTAACAAATTTCATTGATAAAGGTTGTCTAATTATGAGTAACTAAGTTCTCTGCACTTCATTTACCACATCCCACCTTTCATCTCCTATCAAACACACGTACACGTCATCATCACCCTCATCACTGCCACTACAAATGCGCACCCTTAACCACAGTTCATTGTCTGACCTAGTTCATGCCATGTGGGCTACTCCCCATGTCAGAGTCTCCAACCTAGATGGCAGCCACGCCTAATTCTTCGTCACGGGATGGCTATCATTCCTAAATTCTGTCCCGTCATGGCCGCCGCCCTTCCAGAGCCTTGTCCCATTGTGGGCGCCACATTTCCAGGGCATTGTCCCGTCATGGCTGCCGCCCACCCTTGTTCCAGAGTCCTCTGCCAAGATTGCTGCCGTGCCTGAATCTCCAGTCTCCATCTCTGTCCTTGTCCTGAGTCCAGAAGTGATTCCAGTCTCCGTTCTCAACCGGAGTCCTGAGGTGACTCCAGTCTCTTGCCCTCTTCCAGAGTCCTGTGGGAGCTCCAGTCTCTGTCCCGGTGGATGATTACGTTACTGTTGATCATCTGTCCATCATCATTTACCCCACCCTGACAATTTGATTGGTCCGAACAGCTTTGGTTCGGGGGCTATATACCCGAACTGCCGGCTTCACCCTGGTCTCCCGAGCTGCCGGCTTAGCCCTGGTATCCCGGGGCTTCTGTTACATATCTACTTAGATCTACTTAGTCACCATCCTCTGCACTTCATTTTCCAGCATCCCTCCTTTTCCCCACCTGCACATCATCTCCAATCACACACACCTGGACGTCATCATCACCCTCATCACTGCCCCTACAAATGTACACTCCTCACCACAGTTCAATGTCTGTCCTCGTTAATGCCATGTGGACTATTCCCCTTTCTTCAGTAATCTTCCTGTCTCCTGCATCTTCCTTTCCTCTGTGTCTCTATTAAGATCATCCTTTGGACTCTACTACCTGCTTACCTCATCATTGCACCTTTATATTATCAATAAATCACAATTCACCATCCATCTTCCTCTCCCATGTCTGTATTATCCATAACTAGGGTGACCAAAGCCGCGTTTCCATCGCAATTACCAGGAACTATTTGTCCCAGGAACTTTTTTCATAGGAATCTTTTTTGCCCCAGACCGCTTGCTCACTGCATTTACACCGCGGGCTAAAGTACCGGTCCGGGGCGGGAAGATGACGTTGAACTGCGTGCGACTGCTCTTCCCAGCCTGCGCGTTTGTTTTGAGTTTTGTATGGAGGAGATTCAAGCTTTGCTGCTTTTGTGTGCGATTGGTTTACTAACGAGGTAAACGGCAGAAAGAGACGCGCACCCAAAGCGTATTCAGAAAGCTCGTAATGCTAGATATAAAAGTAGACGTTTGTTATCAGCGGACATTGACCGTGAGATGGATGGGACGAACGCGCGCCATCGGACAGAAAGAATAGCGTGGTAAGAACCAATCAGCATTGTTCAGCGCACAAGTCCCACCCCAAAAGTTCCTGAACTCTGAAAAAGTACTACCTCGCCAGCAGGTACTTTCTGGGGGGAAATTTTTACCCGGAACTTCATTCAGACCCTGGTTCCTGCGGTGTAAACACACCGAGTACCACCCCAAAGTTCCTAGTTCCTGGGGAAAGTTCCTGCGGTGGAAACGCGGCTCAACTGTCCTGTTTTCCCAGGACAAGTACTGTTTTCAAATAACAATATAACAATTTTCTATCCATACTGAGGAGGCATAACCTACTTTAAATGTATTGAAATTAATAAGGTATCTTTGAGTAAACTTCAAATATTATTTGAGTTGCCCCATATGTTTGCCGGGCCGAGTGTCCTGGTTTTTGGTAATCTAAATATGATCACCCTATCCATAACAGTTACATAATTCAGATTAAATTTGAAACCTAATGAAACAATGTACAAGAAAAAAAATCGAGTTCAAGACAAGAGGAAAAGTTGCCCAGCATCCATGAAGTCTCCCTCAGATTAAGCACAGTTGTTAAACTGAAATAGTGGGATATAATGTCATGGATATAGGCCTATCCAACACATGTATTTTACCGGGTATCTGTCTGCTTCAGGCCTGTTCTCTCATTCAAACTCAGCATGGTACTAAAGTAGGCTAAAGTTCTGATTTATTTTATATTATTTGGGTCAGTGTACTGTGGCACAGATTTCACTGTGTTGATGTGCAGTACATTCATGGGAGAGTCTCCGCTGGATTCAAGGTTGAGCTAGTTTCTATCGCAAATCTGTCCTTTGCTTTCTGTTCCAGCTGTCCATCCGCCTCTGTGTTTAGAATAAGGTACTAATACTATCCCCTAACCCTAATTATTTACCTTTGAGCAAGCATCTCTCAATATATTTGTTGTTGTTTCTGTTTAAAATTGTAATAAAGCAACAAATATTCATCTTGGTAAACATCAAGATGAATTCCAATTCATCTTGGTAAACCTCCTACCAATTCATCTTGGTAAACCCAGCCAATGATGGCTTTAACATACCCCACACATCTCCCAAATGAGGAGAACCTTTAGACCTGCTTTTTGTTCAGTACTCTGGTCTGTGTATTCATCACCACAGTGCTAATTACTATTATTAATTTAATATTTAGCTGACACTTTTATTCAAAGCTTACGTTAATGGTTATAGCTCATAGATCAACATGTGCAGGGTTTGAACATGTACCAGTCCAGATCTTCTGTCCTGTTCCAAGAGATTTGACTTGTTAATGTGTGATTTAAAGAAACCTGTGGATAAAGGACCCTCACACAGTTTAGTTTCTTACAGCTTAATTTTTAATAAACAGCTGAGCATAGCTCTAACATCAGAGCTGGGTCTTATTCTACTGCCTGCTGTTTTCTTGTCATAGAGATTTGTGTTTAAAGTTTATAAGTGTCTGTCATCTGTTATGTAGAGACTAAACACCAGGGTCTCAATGCTTGAGTGTTTTCTTGCTGAATGAAGATGATGATATGTGGGAGAAATACTTTTCGTTCATTAGTTCATATTCAAGCCAGCAAGCTTGTCCTCCCTGAAGTAATAAGAGAGGGATTATGTGTGAAAGAAAAATGCTTGGAGATGGGAAAAAAGACTTACTAAAAGAAACTTGTAATGCTCAAAAGTGTGTTTCATTACTTGATAGAGTTTTACTGATATTTTCCAGTGAGTGATGTGGCCTGAAATCTCCAACTGGTTGCGGTGTTGTCATGTAGATGGTGAAACTGGAGATTTTAGCTTGCAACGTCAGAACCGGAACCGTTTAATAACTTTTTTCCAGGCTTCTGATTGGCCAACATGACTTTACAGTTAGGGTTATATCACCACCTGTTGGTTTGGAATGCTTTTGGCAGCACTTCATAGTGTGTTTATGCGTTTTCTTGTGGACGCAATTTCTTTTTAAAATGAAGGAGGAAAACTCAGTTTATAAAAATACCCGTGACTAGGCCCAAGATAAGAAAGCGGTGTATTTTTAATAATTTTTTTGTTCGTGTTTTTTGTATGTTGTGTTTTTCATTTCCTTCACCATTGACCTCCCAGCAGTTCACCTTTAATGCCTTGAACAGGGAGATCGCTCTCTTGAGGGATTTATAAAGGAATTTCTCGGAATTTATTGTCTGTGTTCGTGCCTTAACACATCCACAAGTGCGCAGTTGGTGCACCAGGGAGGGTCCTCGAGGGAGCCGCATAGAATTCGGTGGAGTGGGTGCTGGCATCTTGTCGATCGCTGGTCTCCACCAGCTCCACTCACAATCCAGTGCCCAGCTAAAACCACCCAGTCAGCGAGGATCAGCAGCATGAGCCCACCACAGGCTGCGATAGTGGCGTTAAGCCAGCGCCCACTGGAGCGGCCGGGCTGAACATCATCACAGAGCTTGAGCAATGTCTATCTGACCAGGTGTGTGAGCCAGCTGCACCATCTATCACCAGGTGCTAGTAGGGGTGTGGGGAAAAAATGATTCTTAGATGCATTGCGATGCTCTCGTGGACGATCCTGAATTAATTCACAAATGTCAAAAATCGATTTTCAAAAAAAAATTGTTTAGGATATATATTTATAATCACATAAAATTGACGGAACGCAAAACACGGAACTCTGAAGTGTGTAAGTGCAGTGCCTGGATCGTCTGTGGCATGCACATAACAGAGATGCGGTGGTGCACAAGATCCAAACAACCTCGTTAAAAGCTGATTGTTGTGTGGAAAGTGTGGAAATATTTTGGCTTCTGAAGTTAAAGGGAGAATCAGTGTTGTAGTTCAGAACCGAGACCATAGAGGGTTCGAGTCCGAAGTCGAGACCGAGACCAAAGAGAGTTGAGTCCGAGTTCGAGACCGAGACCAAAGACAGTCGAGTCCAAGTCCTAGACTGTTAGACCAGAGAGGTTAGATAACCTAAGGTTGGGCCTCTAACCAGACATAAAGATATCTTCAAGAATATGTAACATATTTGGTGGTAACAATAAAATTGGCACCATACTCAAACAGTAAACCAAATATACCATGGAATCATGTACACTGTAATGGTAAAAAGGCCACATAGTGGTGTAGGGAATTTCATTATGATTATTATGTACAATTGTTACAATCAGTATGTGCTCTTTCACATAACATTACTGCACATGAATTCTGTGTGGCTCTTATGCAAACTGAATAAGGGATGATAAGGCAGACATTTTCAATACATAGTTGAGCTAGAGGCTCCACGTCACATCTGACCTGGGTCCTGCTGCATTTGCGTGCCATGAACATTATAGTCTCAAGTCATGCGCAGTTGCGCACAAGAAAGTCAGCAATCATTGGACGTTTCAATCGAACAACAATTTAAAGAAATATTAACATACAGTAATAATCATGACATATTTTGAATGGGACTCGAGTGGACTCGGGAATAAATCTGAGTCCCATATGTTCGAGTACGAGTCAAAATGCACACGAGTCCATGACAAGACTCGAGTCCATTAAAATTTGGACTCCGAGTCCGAGTCTTGAGTGCACAACACTGGGGAATGGAGCTGGTAATTCGGAGCCACACTACATTTACATTTATTCATTTAGCTGACGCTTTTATCCAAAGCGATTTGCAATTGCTATATATGTCAGAGGTCGCACACCTCTGGAGCAACTAGGGGTTAAGTGTCTTGCTCAGGGACACACAGTATTGGAGAGATTGATTCCCCCATTGCACCTGCCTGAACCTGTCTGCTCTCCTCTGGTTTTGCTCAGTTGCACCTCGACCCATCACCCTGGCTCCTGCACTCCTTCCTCCCTCTGTCATGCAGTAATGTTCGGCCTCTCGCTGAGCTTGGATCGACGGCTCCACATGGGTCCTTTCCGCTGCTCTCCGGCTCTCCACCCCTTGGGTTTGGCTAGCTCCATCTTCGGTCGCTCCAGCTCTACCTCAGCCCTCTTGATCCCTGCTGCTATCTCAGGGGATTGCTGCTGTGGCTCTGTCGTCCAAGTTCATCAGCTCTGCTTTGGTGGTCTTGAGACACTTGAAACACCAACGGCGTTAGCCCTTCTGTGAGAGGACTGACAAAGTGTGACGTTTTGACGCGGTCTGGCCGCAGCTGGACTCAACCGTCTTTTTCGCCTGATGTTAGGAGGGCTTCACTTGCTCAGGCTTCAGCGCAATCCTGGGCCGAGGTCCCCGCAGGGGAAGCGGCCTGTGACGGCTGTCCGAGTGCGACCTAGGGTGGCCGCCCTGTCGCCACTTCGAAGAGGCAGACTTGGCTTGATGCTGAGTAGAACTCCGAGCAGGCAACTTGTCACATTAGCTGCCATTAGCTGAGCTTGAGCATCGTGACAGAAACAGATTAATCAGAGCCCTTCTTGTCCCATTCGTGGAAGAGGTCCATTTGAGCACCATCCACTGGAGGGTGGGCAAAGGTGTGCTGCGACCGCTTCTTCCACTTGGGGGATAGAAGTGTACCCCTTCTCGGTGGTGCTGTCCACATGGGAGAGCGTCAGGGAGATATTGGTGTGGAGTCTCGCGGATAACGGTGCATTCCACGATTTTGAAAGCTCAGTGTGGAGCTCCGGTAAGAAGGGTGCAGGCCTTGATGCAGGTGGCTGATGACAGTGTTGGAGAAAACAGCCACAAAGATGATTAGGTGCAGGCTCCTTGGGCGGTGACCACTTGAGGCAGAGGCAAATGTTGACGGCCTTAACAAGGGGGCGCATCAGGTCAACGTCTACACCCGAACGATCCGGACTCCTGGATCTAAGAGGAGGAGGAGAAGAGAGAACCAGGCCATTCCTCACTGTCCGAGGCCAGGATAGAGCAACTGTCCCCAGTGGCGCCCCGTCCGCCAAAGAATCAGCAGTGAGGAAAGTCGGCATCTGCCCGTCTGAGAAAGGGGGTGGGGAAGGCGAAAGAGGCTCTCGAGGGAGTTGATCCGACGAGTGCTTTTTCCGCGTCTGGCTCCGGCGGTCTCTGTGCACGGGGCTTCTTTTTGCGCGGTCCAGCGGATGGTGGAGTGACAGCTTTGGCACTAAAGAGGTCTAGACAAGCCTGCAGGGTTGACTTGGATAGCTCCTTACAGTGGATGCAGCCTCCCGACGAAAGTGCGAGGGATGCGTGGTCCAGGCCCAGGCAGAGTGTGCAGGTCACATGTCGGTCTCTAGCACTGAGTGAGCCACAGGAACTGCAAGGGTTGCTGGCATGGAAGGCTTGAAGGTGGCGAGAAGTCAACTGGCTTTCTCAGGCACTTTCCTCTGCTTGCAGTCGCTGTTTCAACGGTGGTGGCTTCTCTCTAGATCCAGCGGTGCAAAGAGCTTCGCTGAAGAGATGACAATCTAGGTAGCTTCCTCCGAGCCATGCTTTTATATGCTAAGCCACATCCACTTGAGCCGTCTGTGATGTGTAGTGGTATCATTGGGCGTGACGTCAAGCCAGGCTCAGTGGTAGGCTGCTGCAGTTGCCACAAAGCAGCCAATGAGAATTTTAGACAGCCTACATTTGGTGTAAGGATACAAAATTAAGGATAATTTTAGGCTTCAATATCTCGAGAAAAGATTACTTTATTAAGATGACTAAATATGACTTTAAAAGATGAGTTTATTATCGGCTTATGAGAAGATTGTTCACTTAAATTAAGTGAAGAATTTATGCTAATATAAAAACACAATAATGGACAAAAAAATGATCATATTTAAAATATATGACAGTTGGCCTAAATACGGAAGTTCTTCCCTGTGGTATTGAAAATCTGGATACATTTCAAAGTAGTATCAGTGACAACACTAGTGTTCGGATGCCACTATATATATATATATATATATATATATATATTATTTTTTTCAAAGGGTGCCTTGACTGAAAAAAGGTTGGGAAACACTGATATAGAATAAAATGGATGTTGAAAAGCAACTGAGCTAATAATTATTTGACTTTTTTTTTCTGTGGGTTTGTCCTTGCAGAAATTGTCTGTTAGAATATATTTTCGTCAGCGAGTGCAGTGTGTTATAAGACTGCTGAGAAAAAGCACACACTCCATAGGGAAATAGAGAAGTGTGTCAGATGGTGTGAAGTATGGGAGAGTGACACCATGACCTTCACTGTTCTTCACCGTATGAAACAAAACTCTGAACAATGGAACCTTCTGGGCTGATTGTATAATCTTCAACCCAAGCCCTCAAGTCCTCAATACTGTTCTATTAGCACCTACAGAGAGTGGGATGCAGATGGAGTATCTGGAGAAGAGTGGATCATCTCAAAATTAAAATTACTGTCAGTATTTAACTAATATGTTCCAAAGGAGAATTGTTTTGTGTCATTTATAAATGGATAAGGTCCAATAGAGGGTTAGCATATCAATTGTTATCATTATATTATTATTTATGGACGTGTATAGTCATGTTTTGTAATTGAGTAATAGCTTTTAAATGACTTCTAACTGAACATCATTATAAAGTGTTACAGAGTGAAGGTTTGCATATTTTAAAAATAAAATATAATTTTTATGAATTTACATCAGAACTTTCTTTTACCGTTCTAATTTTTTTTTATTCTTTTAAATTCTTTTTAATATGTCAAGTTTAATAATAATTATAATAATAATAATAAAAACATTTTAAATAAACAATTTATTTTGATAGTCCCCCAAATTCCAAAATACATTCTATTGATTAATATAGGTAACATTGCAAGTCAACTTGCAATCTACAAACCTATAATAGCCTCTACCTATAATTTGTCTCTACATATAATATTATTTTAATGAGATTAGTTGACATGTTTTTTTGTAAATCCATGTTGAAAATCTCATCCTCAGGGCTTACGTTAATGTTATCACATTATTATATTTTAGTTGTTTGTTTTCAGACATTTAATAATGTTCAGCCAATAATTGTAATATAATAACCAATAACTTTAATATAATTATGAAAAGTTGCAAATGTGCCAGTCTGTTATTTAGGCATGTATGAATATTAAAAACTACAGGCCTATGAAAAAATACTGTAAATAAATACATACATACTGTGGTTGGCTTATAGAAGTTGATTTCTGCTAAATGGAATTTTAAGCACAGTAATATCAATCGTGTTGTCAGATGCGTTTATCCCAATAATCATGCTGTCTTTAAGTCTCACACTCTCTTCCCTTTAAGTCACACTAGGCTGCTTCAGTTTTATTTTGGTGAAAGTTCTTTAACCCTCTAATGCTTAATGTCTTCTACAGTTGTAGGTCTTTGAAAAACATACAGTAAGAGTCTCATGTCCAACTTTGGCCTTTACTCATTATTCTGTATTACTGTCCTTTTTTATATGACATTGTTTTAATTTATGACATTCACCTATCTTAATTTAATATGTATTGCAATACCATATATATATATATATATATATATATATATATATATATATATATATATATATATATATATATATATATATATATATATATATATATATATATATTACTGTAAGCCATATATCAGGGGTTCTCAACTCCAGTCCTCACACTGCTCTGCATATTGTGCATGTCTCCCCTTATTTAACACACCTGATTTCGAATCCTCAGCTCCAGTTGAGGATAGACTATCCTAACGAGCTGAGGATCTGAATCAGGTGTGTTAAATAAGGGAGACATGCACAATGTGCAGAGCAGTGGGTCGCGAGGACTGGAGTTGAGAACCCCTGCCATATATAATATATATTATATATGTTACTGTAAGCCAGAACATAATTATTACATAATTTAAATATTTTCTGAAACTATGTGATTTTGGAAAAAATGTAAAATATAAATAACTATTCCTCTGCATCTCCTCTGTGATGATGATATTAATGGGTGTTAATGGCATTATTGACTCAAATTATAGTTCAGCACTAATTCTGACATAATTCAGCACATTATAGGGAATACATTTTTGAGTAATAAGAGGACAGTTTAATATGTGATTCATTTTAAAGTTCAGTGGTGGCCTAGTGGTTCAAGCAGGAATAAGCAACTGGACAATAATTCTATGCCACTTGTATAGAGTCAAAATGTTCTCTTAAGTAATAGGTCTAGCTAAATCGGCAATTAAATAAATGAACTCAAAACATAAATACATAAATATTTTTTATATTGAACATACATGTCAGGTAAAAACATTTTAACATTGTCCTAAATATTTGTAGATTTGTAGAATTTATAGCACATGATTACTACATTTGTTTTCATAGCCTTCAATTTGCATATTGTTTGGAGCACAACATTGGGCAGGATGAGAAATGACATACATTATAATAAAATACAGAAAATATAATTTGATGTGCATTATGAAAAGAAAACTGAACATTTATCCCTCTTCGTAGAAAATACAGAGACATAGGCTTATTTCTTATATCACCAGGCAGCCTAAAAACACAGAGATGTTATACATGTTATCACAACTCTTAATGGACTTGAATGTTATTGTGTTTATTAACTAATCAATTCTGCAATTTTACAGAAATTCTGTCAGTCATTTCTGCCATATTTGCATGCAACAGAGGAACATGTCAATTCAGCACAAAGAAGTTCATTTTGCTAGTCATGTATTCATAAAGAACTACTTTACACAGTCTGAAGAATAAGTAGGTCTTGCATTTTCCTGTGAATGAATTATACTGGCCTCAAGATATTGAGCATATCAAAACGACGGGTGGAACTGGTAGAGTAATTGTGGATCAGTCGCTAAAATCCTTTGAACAGAGTCTCTGTTCAGTCACCATATAAATTAGATTTTTTTTCATTAGATATACATCTTGTAGCATCTACTCTATGGCAGAGATGTTCACAAGTCATTTTTTGGAAGGTCAAGTCTCAAGTCTTTGAGGGGCAAGCTCAAGTCAAGTCTCAAGTCTTTTGCCACGAGTCCAAGTCAAGTCTCAAGTCTTAAATTATTAGGCATTATCTAATTAAATATGTGCGAATTTGCATATAAAAAACGAAATCTGAGTAGCCTATTAGATAAAGCCAGTTTTATTTTATTTTTTTTCATTGTGTTCACATAATAGATGGGGAAAATATATATTTATGGATATCTTTTGTTATCCTGTAATCAGATTCGCCATGTTTTTGGAAAAACAATGTTATATAAATCAAGCTAGGAATAATATATTTACAAATCCATCTGTAATAGTCTTCATAATAAAACTAGGTACAAGACTGGAAAGGGTGTATATAGGTGCTGCTGAAGTGGAGATTTCAGACTTGCCATTTGAGAGAAAAGTCATATTGAGAAAACGCAAAACGGGCTCAAAAGATTTGCATCAGGCCAATGAGATTGCTCATTTAGAGCTAAATACCCCCTTTTACTTTTGCGATTGGTTGCTGATTAAAAGGAAATTACCATATTTGGATATACGATATTGTACACTGAGAGAGAGAGCTTTCTAACGGTGTCTGTGATGACGGTGCAGATCGCAGGAGCAGCGGGATGATTTAATGCCAACTTTTGTTAAATTTAAGAAAAATCTACAAGACGCAAAGTCAATTGAGACGGTTGGATGGTTTTCCCCATCTCTGCTCTATGGTGACACATATACTGTACCCAATGTTTCATATTCTGACCATAATTAGGTTTCATTATTATTTATATACAACTAATGTAGGTGTTAAAATATCGACACAAAATATTGATAACTATACCAACTAGCTACATACACTGAACAAAATTCTAAATGCAACCCTTTTGTTTTTGCCCCCATTTTTCATGAGCTGAACTCAAAGATCGAAGACTTTTTCTACGTACACAAAAGTCCTATTTCTCTCAAATATTGGTACGAAAACCAGTCAGTATCTGGTGTGACCACCATTTACCTCACGCAGTGCAACACATGATGTTTTATAAACAAGGTTCGGGAGGAGCACGTTCAAATAAATCATTCCAGTCAACTCATCACCAAACAATTACATGTCTACTCTATCAGCACGAGAGGAAGCATATATAAATATTCACTGTCAACTCACCTAACAATCCTTGACAGTTGCAAAATATGCATTTATTCTATCTGACTTATTTGTAAGTGTGAACTCGTGAATTCCTTTGCATAGAGTTGATCAGGTTGTTGATTGTGGCCTGTGGGATGCGGTCCACTCCTCTTCAGTGGCTGTGCGAAGTTGCTTGATATTGGCAGGACCTGGAACACGCTGTCTTATACGCCGATCCAGAGAATCCCAAACATACTCAATGGGGTGACATGTCCGGTGAGTATGCTAGCCATGCAAGAACTGGCGTGTTTTCAGGAATTGTGTACAGATCCTTGCAACATGGGGCCGTGCATTAACATGCTGCAACATGAGGTGATGGTCATGGATGAATGGCAATACAATGGGCCTCAGGATCTTGTCACGGTATCTTTGTGCATTCAAAATGGCAATAAAATGCACCTGTGTTCGTTGTCCATAACATACGCCTGCCCACACCATAACCCCACTGCCACCATGGGCCACTCGATCCACAAAGTTGACATCAATAAACCGCTCACCCACATGACGCCATACATGCTGTCTCTACCCTGTACAGTGAAAACCGGGATTCATTCGTGAAAAGAACACCTCTTCAAAGTGCCAGGCGCCATTGAATGTGAGCATTTGCCCACTTAACTTGGTTGCAACTGCAGTCAGGTCGAGACTCAGATGAGGATGACGAGCATTGCAGATGAGCTTCCCTGAGATGATTTATGACAGTTTGTGCAGAAATTCTTCGGTTATGCAAACCGATTGTTGCAGCAGCTGTCCGGGTGGCTGGTCTCAGACGATCTTGGAAGTAAAGATGCTGGATGTGGAGGTCCTGGGCTGGTGTGGTTACACGAGGTCTGTGGTTGTGAGGCCTGTTGGATGTACTGCCAAATTCTCTGAAATGCCTTTGGAGGTGGCTTATGGTGGAATTACACGCTCCCTCAAGACTTGCGACATCTGTGGCATTGTGCTGTGTGATAAAACTGCACATTTTAGGGGGCTTTTACACTGGACTGGTGTGCTGCGGTCAGAGCCCGAGCGCATTTGTTCCCGGCGCCCCCTGCAACGTTGGTCTGGTTTCACACTCAAACTGATTCTATCGAACCCTGGTGCATTTGTGTGGATCTTACATCATTGCAAATGTGCGTGCCGCATGATAGAAAGCAGAACGTGGGTGAAACATTGTGTGTTTTGTTTATTAATTTGCTACTATTATGAGCAGTTGAGTGAACAATAAAGGCTGCTTGCAAACGAACTCTTTTGAGGAGTCAACTGGATTTCCAAATGTGTTGTTCTGATTCTACGCGTAATGCACGAATACACTGCAGGCTCACTCTCGCTCATATCCAAGGTAAATCATCAACACTATCATCCCTTTCAAGTGTTTTATTTAACTGAATACATCACAATAAGCTAAAACGCATGCGCAGATACTTTACTTCCTGAACAAGTGTCGCGCCCGAATGCGTGTTGCTTTCACATTCACGCGAACCGTGGTAGGCTTCGGAAGCAACACGAACTCAGACCACCTCCTACAGGTAGTCTCGGGTTCGGTACCTCAGTGTGCACCCGGGTCTCATGACAGCGTTCACATTAGCGATTTTTCATGCCAACAGTGCCCTTTTCCGAAGTAAACTGCCAGTGTGAAAGCCTCCTTATAGATAAAGTCTTGGATCTTTGAGTTCAGCTTCTGAAAAATGGGGGCAAAAACAAAAGTGTTGTGTTTGTAATTTTGTTCAATGAATGTTAGCTATTAGAGATGCGCGGATGGGCTATTATTTCATCTGCAACCGCATCACAAAACTCATCATCCGTCCGCCATCCATCCGCATCAAACTTTTTTGACCAATATTTTAAAACCGCACCCGCCCGCCATCCGCTGATTGGGCGATACAAGGTGCTGCTGATGACAGCCGCGAGGCTAGAAGCTCTCAGAATATCAGCAGTGAACTCCGTCTCCGAATCGGCACGCAGGGACAATAACAAATAAATTAAACGCACTTCGGCAAACCTGACTGTGGCGAGGGAGGTGTAATTTTGCAAAGTCTGTAGCGGGAAGACAGGACGCAGCCAGCGCGGTGAGTGAGTAGGTCAAGTGCAGATGAACACCTGTGTCTGAGTTGCGGAATGAGAGAGAGTTGGACTGGGACTTCGCACGCGGCTACTGCAACCGACACTGAGAAGCAGCAATAATGTTGGATCGCGTGTTTTGTTTATGGTGGCGAATGCGCTATACTGTGCGCCTCGTTGCTTTTTGTTTTTCTGAATAAACACGAGTCCCAGTCATGCCGACCCTGTCTTCTTCCTTCCACACACTGAACCTCTTCACACTGACTTTATCTGATAGGTTACTGTCTGTACAATATTTTCACTGTAGCCTAATAGAAAACGCATTTTGGCACATAATTTGGTACAACCGCCCACCACCCGCACCGAATTTAATTAACATTTTTTTTTAGTCACGTCATCCGCCCGATCCGCCTGATACAGACAGGAGCCATCTTAGAATATAGTCTCGATAAGTCAAACCACGAACGTCGTGCTGAGTGAGCTGAACTGTATGAAGTTCATCGAACTTCTGAACTGTATGAACGGCGTTCGGGATCTGTACACTCTGTCTGTACACTTACAAAGTTCTCAATGCTTCGTTTTGCATGTATAGACACTCATTATGTTACTGTGTTAGTGTGGGGCTATTTTGAGCCTTGTTAGTGGTATAAACTAGCGATTTCTTTTTACTTAGTCAGATGCCCCCAGTGCTAGCATTATACGCTAAACAGTTTTTAGAGATAAAACTCTTTACATTCGATTATCATGAAAACAAATCTCAGAGAATGATTGACTAGGTGCCGATGTTTTATTAGACCAAAGGTTCATTGTTCGCCGGAGTTCTCCTTTAACATATTTTATTACACATGATGGAATTTTGTGCAATGTACAATTTCCAGACCCATGTTACACCACTTAGATATTTTTATGAGTCTGTAAAGGTTTGATGATCAGCATATTTATTGGTGTTTTGAAAAGTATTTTGTATTGCAAAAAGTTTGTTGAGAGCTGTAATTTTGAGTGCCTTAATCTCCCCAAGGAAACTCTTTCTGTAGAGAGAAAATGAAAATTACAGCATGGAAAAGTTTTCCTCAAAATGAACAAACTGTGATTCTAAATAGGAGTATTGAACTGCCCTGGGATACATTTATATCATACTCATTTTCTCTTTTCAGATGACTTGAGTCGTGAAGCCTCTGGATCATTTTTGGATGTGACCATTTCACCCTCCTCAAACCATTTGTTGGGTGGCTTCCTTATGACAGACAGGAATCCTGCCTCCATAATCCAATCGGATTCAACAGGCTTGTCAAAGGGAACCAGAGAACAAGCAGCATTTTCCTCCATACTTGCATTACTTGCTAGCACAGCCCAAAAGCCTCCCGAACACCCATTGAAAAGTGTTGTGCGTGACAACAAAACAAACCAATGGCTTTCAAACAGGTCTTTGGAGAGAGTGGAGTCTTCATTCACTCCATTTTCTGTGCTGGTCAGCAATCAATCCTCCGGCTCAGGTTTGTTTACCTGCATGCTGCTTGAGACTAATTCTATCAACTTGCCATTACTATATTGTATCTTACACTTAATGTAGCTGTCACTGGGGTTACACTGACTAGTCAATCAGGGATATGTTTCCCAAAAGCATTGTTAGCCTCTTATGCAATGATTCAGTGTTTCCCGAAACCATAGCCCCAACGAACATTCACAAACAGCTAGGGCTGGAAGATTAATAGCAATTTACATGTAATCACACTTAACCTGAGATAGCTTATTGCGAATTTTGAAATCGCAAAGGCTGCGATTATCTTTTACGCGCAGCTCATCATTGATATACGGCCTTGTAAACGCTGCTCCATTTGAAGGCACTGTGAGTCGAGTCACTTATAACGTGCATTTGAAAAAGCAACACGCGTCAAACATCTTTCCTTACATGAGAAGCATTTATGAACCTCTTGTCCAACAAAACACAACCATTTATTCATTCATTCATTCACACACAATTCATATTTAAAGTCTTTGTGCAGTTTACAGACAATATTCAATAATGCGATGAGAATAAAGTACTTACGAATAAATGACTTACTTCATCAGCTGAATCAGTGCTCTTCGAAATGAAACTACCAGCACAAACACAGCTCATACTGATGTGGGCGTGTTGCTTGCCTCAACATTTGCATTTGAATAGCGCGCGCTCTCAGTCGAACGTGATCACATTAAGCTATAATTAGCTTAAAGTATAAGACTGACATCTCTCTCTTTTCATACAGATTACATAAACTGAGAATAATTTCTTTTCTGAAAAATGTGTTTTTTATATAAATTACTTCATTTAAAAAAGAGAATTTCAGCTTCATAAAGAGAATTTGCTCGTGTCTCTGTGACAAGTATTGACTGAGTAAGAGTTCATTTTTTGGATGCTTTTCAGAATGGACTTCATTCACAGAGAGAAGGCAAAACACAGATCATGTTTTATTTTTCTTATTTGACAAAAAGCACAACACTTTGTTTTTATTGTGAGTATCCACAAAAAAAATACACACTTAGCAGGATCGAATGATGTATAACACTTATATGTAAGATCAAAATCAGCAGAGTATTTTTAGTCTCTTTTGCACTTATAAGAAAAAAGTGAGCTGGTAGAGTGCATTTTTCACGTTAAGCATTTTAGAATGTCCCCTTTGGACAGCAGGCGCTGATGGCCGAAACAAAGTGATTCAGATTCTGATTCTGACTGCAGTTGAGCAGAAGGCGACACATTTGATTAAACTGAATTAGCAATTGATCTTAGTCAGGGGGCCAAAACTGATATTAAGACTTTGTCAGACACTTTTTGGTACAAGCATACAACCTATCCAGTATTAATATTTAACCCCTCAACATGTGATCTAGCCAGGTTGTCAGCTTAGAAATTTTTTTTGTTCATTTTAACACTATATACTTATAAGTGGTAAAGCGGGATTTTGTTTTTTCAAATTGCTTCCATTTTCTTCCATGTTACCTACTGTAATTTTGGGTAAATGTGCAATTTAATCCAATTTATGTGCAAGCATGATCATTAAAGGGGTGATGAACTGAGAAATCAAATTTTCCTTGAGCTTTTGACATCCAAGAGGTCATCATATTATAAGAATATCCTGTAAGTTTCAGAACTGAAAACGACCTTGTTAGTCCAATAAAAGCTTTTATTGACACCAGCCTCAACAAACGTCTCGTTTTTGAAAGTGTGGAAGTATGACGTCAATGACGCTAAAACCCCACCCGCTTATTAACGCCTTCTTCAACACGGCCGGTTTAACCCCGCCCACCGATTCGCGCATGCACGCATAGGTAAACAAAATCATACCTCGTGATGACAAACCGGAGCGAGCTACCAGCAATAAACATTCCGTTGACAAAATGTTGTGCCGTGCCTGGCTGTGGAAGAAGACAGTTGCTGTATAAGCTTCCTCTGGATTCCAATATTAGGAATGCCTGATTAAAATTTGTTTTTAATGACGTTCCAGCAGATGAGTGTAAAACATTATCCGTATGTTCGCTTCATTTCACCGAGGATTGTTTTGTCAACAAGACACAGTTCAAGACTGGATTTGCAGACCGATTAAGAGTAAAGAACGGTGATGGGCCTGGATATTGGATCTGACAGGAATTGTGCAACACACAGACTCTGAGTCGAACATGAATGGGCAAATCCGGTTGCCATTTGACAACATTGGACATTTTCCCCCATGTGCACCGACGGGTGAGTTAAAATCATTATAATATAATAGGGAGAAATGAAGACGACACAGATATGCATTTTGTGTATGACCTAGAAGTATTTATTCAGCGATCGGCAGTTAAAGTTAATCTGTACGGAACATCGTTGTTGTACGGAACATAATTAGTCTACGTTACATTCTATATTGGATCCAACAGGAGTGGTGCAACACATGTGTGCACTTATGTGAGTAATAGTGCACTTATGTGAGTAATATAATAATAAGTGCACTTATGTGAGTAATATTTTTATTTTAGAAATAATATTCTACTCGGCTAGCATTGCATTGTTACAGATCGTTTGATATCTAATAATTATGTGTATGTGTCTACAAGTATCCGTTGTATTCGAGGTGCTGTTGGTTCACTGTCCTGAGATTCGGGATCTGACTCTGGGTCAAACATGTATGGGCGAATCATTCCGGTTGCCATTTTACAACAGTGATTTTCAAAACAAATTCCCCCACGTGTATCGAACTCGAAACCAATGACAGAGTTGAAGCTCATTATAATATGCAAAACTGTTTACTTCCTAATCTTTAATGTGAAACGCCCATAAAATCCGAGCATTTTTTCAAGTAGGCTGAAAACTAGGGAAGAAAATAGCCCATAACTTATTAATTTTTATGTTTTTGAATGTAAAAACCAAGCGAACGTCATAAGTTGACCTCAGACAACAAAACAAAAACATTTAAAAAGCCAGTTCATGACCCCTTTAAAAAAATAATAATCAATAAATACCACAAGAGTGTCACACCACAAGGGGCACTGTTGTGTCAGCACAGCTGTGATTTGGCATTAGGCAGCAGATCCAAAGATGATCACATCAGGTGTCAACAGGTGTTACAAAACTGTATAAAGGAGGGAATCACACAATAGATTAACTTCTGGGAGATCTAGGAGATCAAAGTTAGTCTCAGTTCCACCAGGAGTGTTTGAACTCAAGGATGCTAACATGGAGTGGCAGAAGCCCCCTGCATAATTTCATGGATCAGTTAAACCTAAGATGTATTATTAAGACACACAACTAACTAAACAATCAAAGAACCAAGATCTTGCATGGATTATATGCAAACTACAGAACACTGATGATCAGGTTGTTCCATCTTGGAGTGGCTTCAACCACCTTGTGTCAAAATCAGATCAACAAAAAACAGTCGCTGGAATGATGCCTATCATAAATTCTCCAGCACATGACACAATCTGGACAGTGTTACAGAACTGCCACAAAATGACTACAAAAGTGGGCCAAAGGTACACAATCATAACCTTTGATGAGCCGCTCTACTGCAAAGCAAAGATCCTTCAGTGGCACCACCAAAAAGAGTGTGAGTACTATTACTTCTTCAGATGGCTTTCACATACAGATTTAACTTTCAAAGGTCATTGGACCAAGCGTCTTGCAGAACTTCAGGGACATTCTTCAGGAAATGGTGTGTTCGAAAAACACAGTTGAAACATCATGAAGGGAAAGGATGGTACCATGTAGCCTGTGCAGCAAACTTGCCTTCGAAGCACTTTGGAGAATACTGTGGCCAAACATGGGTGGGTGCAATGGGTGGATGACAATGATATCACAATAGACAACAGTTGCTTTGAGTGGCCACGACTCTCTGAACACATTCAATGTGAGAAATTGAGGCACTGGCAGCATGCTATGAAGATCTTGGACTGAAAGTTAGAGAGGTTCAAGGTCTCCTTGCTGAGTTTGACAAGGCTAATGAAGACAAACCAGACATTTACCTGTTTATACAAGCAACATCATTAGCATGTGTCCTCTCTCTAGCATTCACACGGGCACTGAGATGTGGTGACAGTGAGCTTACATGTCGGCCTTCAAGAGAACATGATGCTCTGGTTTGCTGCATATGAGTACACACCCACTACACAAGATGGGGTGCTGTATTCATAGCAGACATGGAACATCTGTCACAGATGGCACCATGGTTCTACCAGGGATTCCTAGATGGGGATTCTGTAGCCAAAGAGGCCAAACACAGCTTCAACAAAGCACTGTTCGACTCTTTGCCTTAAGCACATCAGCGAAACTGGAAAGGTTGCTGGAGGATTGGTAGGCATCACTGAGAAATGAGACCACTAGAAACAGTTGGTCCATCACCAACAATGAACGTGCATTTTTAGCACAGGACACTAGATCCCTGTTTGTTTTTTTATTAGTTTTAGTGTTAATTTTTTAGTTTGGGTTATTTGTCAGGGCAAGAGGTCACAAAGGTCAGAAAAAGAATTGTGTAAATAACTACAACAAAAACATCAGTACAATTAATATCTATTCAACAATAAACACAGTACATAAAATGTAGCACTACAATGTGAAACTTCCTTTAGTTTAAAAAATCCATATGCCGTACCAGAAATCTACACATCTTTCTATATAAAATTCACACCAATTATCAAATCCCACAGCTGCAGCAATTTCCACACCCTATACTAAATTTACCCTATACAATACTCGGCATAATGATTGAAGCGGCAAACATTCAATGTAAGAGCAAAATAATGACATATACATTATTTAATATGTGAATCACAGCTTGTAGTGTTTCTGAGCAGTGAATCGAACAACCCAAGTGCATTTTACCTAAATTTTCGACTCAGTTAACTTTCTAAAGAAGGCGCAAATCGCTTCTTGGGTAAACATTAACACACTGACTAAATCAGTATTAAGAATTTAAAATATTTTTACACCACTTTTTTAATGTGTGATTGTGAAAGTGTAATTAGTTTTGCCAAACACATTACAGTTTTAGTCAGTTATCGTTTTTTTGTAATGTCTCGGGTTTTTTTTGTTTTTGTTTTTTTCAGTTAACAACAATGTTTTTTACCATTTAGTTTTCATTTTTTTTGTTAGTTTTCGTTAACGATTATAACCTTGGGCAGCACTAATGTCCAGATTAACCAGTGCAACGGATCAGGAAGCACTAGCCAGGCCTCCAAACTGTACATTTTTGACATACCTGCTTTAGGGAACTGAAGTGGAGCATTGGCCGCCATGTCGGGAAGCTGTGTTTGTGATTCCTGTGGCTGTGGGTGTAGAGGACATTCTGAATTCACTTTTACTGCGCATGCGTGAAATTTCACAAAAGCTCACTGAGATGATACAGATGGGAAAATAAATAATAATGTTATCGCACAATAACAGGATAATTTTTATTTAACAAAATAGCTCAACATCACTGATGTGTCCAGGTCGCATTCAGTCACCGTATGTTTGGTCTAAAACGCAACTGCTCTCCTGTTTGCTGCAGGACAGCAAATGAGTACATTATCTGTCATCTTTGCAGTACTGTGCTATGAAGAATAGCACATATTAAGTAACATAGAAAGTAATATTTTAGCAACAGTGTAAAAAATGAATAACACATAACAGGCACAATACCGATAAACATGAATATCTATTGGTACTACATGGATCACATGACCAAAATTACATCATCATTTTGAAATACCTCCGGTTCCACTGTCCACACTACAACACGAAAACGGCGTTTTAAAAAACTATCCACTTTGGGGAGCGTTTTCCAAAAGATACGTTTTTGTTGACCTAAAATGGCGTCTCAGTGTGGAAGGAAGGCCAAAACGGACAGAAAAATATACGTTTTCAAATGAAAAATGAGTCATGAGACCGCTAGAGGCCGGTCAAAAAGGGAGCAAATATCCATAGACGTCATGTTATAATGTCTGTTTTCATAGCATAAATTCATATGTTTTTGGAATTCACAGTTTGGTCCCATGGACTTTTATTGTAATCTTCAATATGTTCCGCGTGCCTGACAACTGTGAGGGGTGTTTTTTTCTGTGTTTTTTTAGATCGTATTTATATATAAAATGTATAACAAATAAGGGCGGTTAACTTTGATTGACAGCTGATAACAGGCTGCGCTGAGTGAATTTGATGTCTCGGCCATGATCTGACACAACACATCATACCACCTCTGTATCCTTTCTTAAACTTTTGTATTTTGTATTTTCCAAGATTTTCCAGTATGGCGCCACCCATACCCCCATTTACAGCCTCAAACCCGTTCTTCAGAGAGTCTATGGGTGACATCACAGACGCTTTGTCCATAATTTTTACAGTCTATGGTTGGACATCACCTGGCTGAGAGCTCTACGCCGTAACTTTCAATTTGCCAAGCACAGTTCCTGCATAAATCCTGGCTCAGAACTACCCTCGTTCAGGTCTTTAGAGCTTTTGTCTGATGGACCTGCAGGATGCCCATAGCATGCAGGGCAAAGGTGGCCTGTCCAGAAGCACTGTAAGCCTTCACCATTAGAGACAAAGTGAACATATAGGCCCTGGATGAGTGTCTGGGACAATTCTCTTATATTGCCCTTAGTGATTGCTGTTGCACCCTTGCACCTCGCAATCTCTCTCTAGCCAGAAAAGGTTGCGTCCAAAATGTTGCCATGATCATGTTCTGGTAGTGAGAACACTGAACCATTCTTGAACAAATCTGCTCTTTTTGGGAAATCTGATCTTTTATTGGTAAAGTGCCCTGGGGAGCTCTCTGCACTTAACCCTCTGGGGTTGGCAAACGCACCAGCGCATTTTGCTCAATTCTTTTCACATAGCAGGAAAATATGATTTAAAGTACTCAATCACTTTTTTGGTCATACAGACTTTAGATATATGTTGAATGTCTTCTTTTTTACGTGTCCACTTACAATCAGAAACAAAACATTGTGCTTTTGTAAAATAAAGAAAATAAACAGTGTGTTCTTTCTGGCTCTTCCTCACCGTGAACTTTTTTTTTTGGAGCATGTCTCTAAACTTAAACAAAACTCAGTGAATACTATTCTCCCAGACATGACCTAGTATTCACTGAGTTTTGTGTGTAGAGACGTGCTCAAAAAAAAAAAAAAAAATATATATATATATATATATATATATATATATATATATATATATATATATATATATATATATATATATATATATATATTTATATGAGCTCTTTATAATCATTTAAGTGTGTACTTTTAAATGGTCTAATTCAGAAAAAAAAAACAAATATTCTCAGATTATATAATCTATATGAAAAGAAAGAGATATCAGTCGTTCTCATTATCTTTTAATTTGATCACGCCCATGGAGAGCACGCGCTATTCATACGCAAATGATCAGAGGCGATACATGCGAACGTGTCAACGCCCCCACATCAACTCGATAAAACACAATACCTTTAATAAGATTAGGCTACTTTTACGTCTTCTTGCGAGGCTGTAAGGAATAATCCTGGGATACATCAGAAGTGCTGGTTTAAATTCATTTTCGAGGAGCAAAGGGTCTAGCAAACTGATGTTGTAAGTTTTTTTATTATTAAGTGCTTTGTTGTAATGTAAACCGCAAAAAAGACTGTTTAATTATGAATCACTTTCTGTGTGTGAATGAATGAACAGCTTTTACCAAACTATTTTGTTATATTGAGATGATTAAAAATCGACTAAATATGTTGAAATAAAATGTCTTTCAATCTATTGTTTTATGTGAATGATTAGGCAGGATGGTCATTTTAGATCCAGATACAGATTCAGATCATTTTGAAGCAAAAACAACATCCCTTAGTCAAAAGTCTTGTGGACACATATTTAGTATGTGTTTTGTGGCCTTATTTCAGAAACTTGAATTTTTTAGTTATTTAAATAACCATGTATGAACAATATTCTCTCAAAAATACAAACATGTACTACATGTTACTCACATATTATGGTATCCCTGTTTGTGCTAAATAGAATGTAATTTCACCTGTGCCATTAATATGTTTATATGCAACTGAAAAAAGCACACGTCAGGGCATGTCAAAACCTCAAGGACCCCAAAAACACCCTAGACAGAGGGAAGAGACACCTCTAAAATGCGATTTGCACACCAGTTTCGACAGAAGATTACCTTGTGCAGAGCTGATTGGAATGCACTCAGCTCTGAAGAACAAATCCAAATGAGTGGATGTGCGCCAGCTCCTTTTATACTCGTACGTCTAGGGGAGTGGTGCATGCAAATTCCACTCACCAATTCTCGTTGGCCTTTTCTCAAAGTATCAGAGGTGTCTGGGGCTCTCTGTTGCGACCCCTAGTGTCACTACATCAACACTTGTCAAAGTGAGTGACAATTAGGGTCTCCCATACCCTCCTTTTACAACACACTGCTCGAGAAAGTGACAACATTTTTTATTTTATTTTTAATCTGGAACACATTATTTAATGTCTTAAACATCTGGTTAAGCTAGAGTATGACATATCCGTCTTCCAGCAGTTTACTGAAGCAGTTGCAGGTTTTCTTCAGGTATTCTACCTGAAGCATGCATTCTCAACCTGAAGCACATTATTGATGCTTTTGCTGTAAATTACTTATTTATTGACCAAAACAAAGCTACCTGGAAATGCACTTAGAGAATAGAGACAAATGCTGGCTCAAATGTTCAAAATGGACAGGCTGCCAGGAGGACCACTGAGAGAAAGAGGGGTCATTGAACACTCTGGACATTTATACTGCTTTTTATATCAAATACCAGACCAGAAACAGTTCACTTTATGCTAATGACTAGGCACTTTGATCAGACTGAGTAACTCTTCAAAAAACCTCTTAGAAGAGTTATGTTAAGTCTCTCATTTTAGTAGATGACACAGAGGCAGACTGAGCTATATGATTCCATGACAGCATTGAAATAGATTATACATATGTAAATTGTTAAATTTAGTTTTTTGCAATGAACATGTTTGCTTGTTTATTCTAAGATGAATATGTCTTTGACTGATGTTAATACTGTAAATGCAGCATTAGGTATTTTGAAGTGACACTAAACACTTTGAAAAAAAAGTCCCATTAAGCCATAGTTTACTGTAATTTTACTGTATAACAGCTAAGAGGGTTTTATGTGCTCTGCTCTGTGTTTAGTGCCTAACAACACCTCCTAAAATCACTGTAAACACAAGTTTTTTGGGCTTATTGCTTTATTTAACTATTTAAGTGATATTTTTCAACCATATTAATCACATGAAATTAATATTATGCGTATCTAAAATGATTCAAAAGCATTTGTAATATGCTCATACATATACATCTTATGTTTTACTGTCAATGCATTAGACATATTTTAGTGTCTATGTAAACTTATGCAAATGTTTGGTACTTGTCAAATGTTTTAAATAATTTGGAATAATTGAAATACAATCTCTAATACTTATCAAGGCCACATTTACAGTATTTGATTGAAAGTATAGTTTAAACAGCAATTTTGTGAAATATTACAATTTAAAAGTACTGTTTTCTATTTTAAGCAGCCATTACTCCAGTCTTCATTGTCCTTTTTTTCATCATTCTAAAATGCTGATTTGATGCTCAGCATTGTGAGCATAAGATATTAATTGCTTTCAAAAACATGAAACATCTGGATTTCACATAAAATAGCCATGATTTCTAATGCTTATTAAATTAGTTTATAATTAATCCTTATTACATTTTATACACTTCGCAACCACACTATTGTTACAATAATTTTCACTATCATCATCTCAATCATTGCTTCACATTCACCATCTACATTGGTCTATACAGTCACCTCCCTCACCTCAAATATTTTGTTGTTTCAGTGTGGATATCTGAGCTGGTGGAACCTGTGGCCACATCCATAGTTGCAGACCCTCACCATAAAGCCAGCAATTCTAGCAGATACCCATCTGAACAGGAAAACACAGCTCCACCGAGTAGACCTTCAGCTGTGGACACACAACAAGAACGGCCAGACATTACAACTACTATCAATATCGAAACCTATTACATTTACCAGCAATACTGTTACCAAAACCAGCATCCCTTTTATGACAACCACAGATCAGATTAGCACTACCAAGTCATCGGCTGGTAAACGACACCCTAAAACACCTAGAACCACAATTAGAACAACAACTATTCTCCCAGAATCTCCAAAGACAACACCTAGATTCCCATCTACCAAATTGGACCCTTCAAAAAGTACTTTAGGTCCTCCAAGAGCTGCTGCTACTGAGGGCACACTTCTGGGATGTAACATCACGGACAAGATGTGGATAAAAACAGGTGCGATTGCTCAGAATTCACTTAAAAAAAATACTTACATTTTAATGACACTTTGTTCAAATGGTCCACTTTAGACATTATACTAACCATTAGTAACTTTGCAACTACATCTAAACTAGCAGTCTTTGAAATATTAGAAGATTTTCTGTTTAATATCTTCTAAAGCTTATTTTCATGGTCCCCCAACAGACATTCTACTGACAATAATTAACTTTGCGAATATATTTGTCATCTTATTCTACGTACCTGATCCCTAAAAGCTAACCCTAACCTAAAAGTCAACTACAGTCAGCTACACTAGTAGTCTACTAATACTCAATACTTTTCTCAAATTATATTTATGGTTTGGTTCAAACCCATCCATTTCCCTCTCTTCAATTGTCTTAGTTGATAAATAAAAATATCAGTATATATCTTATTGATATTTATTTATGAAGAGCAACAATAGTTTATTTTTGGCAAAAACTATAGGCTACCATGGTAAATTTTTGACAAAGCTCCTTCCTGATTAAATGGTTTCTGTTGATTAGATTAGAAACATAAAAGAAACATACTTATATATACTATAACTCTTTATTTTTCTGTCTATGACAGTGTTGTCTGTACAGTTACGAAGGAGTCGTCTAGACAGTATTTTGAAGCAGAATCTCCCTCAAGGGTTTACTCAAGCTCTGAAGAAGGCCTTGAACAACAGCATGGTTCAGGCTAAGGTTTGCAATTCAAAAATATTTAACAAAATCAACATTTGCAGTTTGTTCAGCATCAATATGCATCATCACAAATGACATTCTGCTTTAAGCAATGTTTACTGTCTTGCTATAACTTCCATCAGAACTAGCTACTGTAATTGAACCATATGATATTGGGCTCATATTTATGCTTGTTTACCATTGGTTGGTAAACTGTTGAAATCATGATTTGTCTAGTGAACCATGCTAGATTTGGCTGATTGCATTGTTCAATATGCATTGTTCTGCACCCAAAACAATGCATTTTTCATTATTTTGTATTTGTATGTTTTTATTGCCCATGTCTGCATCTTTTAATTTAATTAAGGAGATCTACACTGCAAAACCTTCTTAGATTGAGCATTAGAACTGTGCATTAGCATTCTCCATTCTCATTAACAGTTGCACTAAATACATGGTTATGTCTCAAATAATGGTGTATTTATGGCATGCTATCTAGCCAAACATGACAGAGCTTTTAATTGAACCAGACAAAAAAAATAAACTATTTGTTTTTATTCTCCGTCACCTTTTGTTTTTTGAATAAAGGGATACTTCAGGATTTAGCGTTTCTTATTTTAAAAGAAGTATACTTACAGCATATCAAAATAAACTTATTTTATACAAGGGAAAACATATATGTTGGGCACTGATTAAAGTTAAACACAACAGACAAATGGTAAAAAAAATAGTAAAACATACTGAAAATGGCATTATTTTATATTCTGAAATCTTTGTTTAAGTTTTGTTCTGTGTAAATTAAATGTAAATGGTCCGCTTCCTTACATAAATGCAAGCGTCGCTAAAACAGTATCCTTCAGATCAACTTTATGAGATTGCCATTAAGTGTGACATGACCCTCATCAATTTTCAGTAGATTATTCATTCCAGTGTGTAGTGAACCTATTTAACTTTACATTTCTACCTCAATGTATACAACTTTTAAAATGATCACCAAACTACTGAATATACCTTTAATATAAATGTTTCTTGAAAATGTCTTCACCTTCCCTAGATTGAGAGCATCTCCAGTGTGCCTAACAGTGACGGTTGGTTACTATGTGACCCATGGAGAGATGGTCTACACTGCCTCAGTGGTGGTGGAGGCTCTTAGCATCTATGGTATTGAGAGATTGATGGCAGACATTCGGCAGTTTGTGCCACTGGTGCAGGCGATTCCCATCCCAGCAGTCCCCTGGAGACCCAGCCCTGCCATCTCATTGATGCTGAAGACAGGTCAGGCTCACAGCTCAATTTTTGTCAACACAATAATGTGTCAATGCTGCCACACATTTTTTTCCATATCCATTTAATAATACAGCCACTGTCATTGTGAGACCTAATACTATTTATCCAACTCATGTTGGGTGTCATGATGCAGCAGAAATGAAATGGCAGTTCAATCAAATATAAAGATAAAAAAGGCACAGGAGAAACAAAAGGCAGCATAACAGCTTGCAGTTAAAAACCGGGAAACAAACCAAGAACTGACCGAGAACTGAGTAAACCAAGGGTAAATAAATACACAGGATAACAAGGAACAAAACAAGATAGGGTGAACAACATAAGTAACCAAACAAACAAGGACCTAATAAGAAACCAAGGCAACTAAGGAAACGGGAGCTAAACATATGAACTACTGTAAGAATACAGAAACAAAGGAAGAAAGAACCTCAATATAAGAGGCTCAAACAGAATTAGAATATGACAAATTGGTTCACAAGTGTCTTGTAAGCGAAACATCATGTCATGCTGGCATATTTAATGTGAGTAAGAGTTTTGGTGAATAACTTTCAGTCTGTTCTTCAAAGCTATCATTTGGCTTGGAATATGGCATGGACAGATGGACTTTGTATTTATTTACTGACACGTCTCTTACCAAGAGACGTGTCAGTAAATAAATTGGAGAAACAAAGTAACTTACGTTACTTATTTGAAAAAGTTACTCACATTTTTTGTTATAAATTTAAAAGTAATGCATTTTACTAGTTACTTCAAAAAAGTAATCTAATTACGTAACCCACATTACAAGTAATGCTTTCCCCATAACACAGCATGATATTGCCAACGCGTTCTCATCCTTTAGCGTCATATAGAACGTTATATGACAAAACGGCGTTATACTGACGCGCATGGTACCCTTTATCGTTTATATAACACGCGCTGTGATGGTTAGGTTTAGGTGTGGGGTAGGGTAGGGTAGTTTCATATTACGCTAAAGGATTTATGACGCCTTGAGTTCGCGTGTTATATAAACGATAAAGGGTACCATGTGTGTAGTATAGCGCCGTTTTGTCATAAAGCGCTTTATGTGACGCTAAAGGATGAGAACGGGCTCGATATTGCTTAATTACATCTTTAGTAAATCTGAAATTGATCAAGCATTTCGCAATGCCATGGTATATAAAATATAAAACTTTTAAGAATGTTATGTGCTGCATTTTTCAGCAACTTCTTTTTACATGGTGTCTTTTCTGTGCATGTCTTTATGTTTGTGTGTAGTACTGAGGTTTGTAGGGCCAGGATATGACCTCAGGTCCTGCAGATTTACTCAGATGATGGAGCAGAGACTGGAGAATGCTTTTGCTGAAGCTGAGGCCATAGTGATGAACTCTCATAGCAGCCTCACTGTACAGGTGGGGAGGACTACTTTAAACTACTTTATTAACCTCTAAAACTATAACTTTTGCATGTCAGGGGGAAAAGTATTTAGTGCATTTAATTTGTTTGTAATTTTTTTTTAGTTTCTCTCTCTCTTTCTCACAGATCTTGAGCATATCTCAGTCTTTGGGTACTCCTGCTGTATCTCTGATATATGTGGTACATAATGGCAGTGTCTCTCTCAATGGCACAACAGCCAGTAACCTCCTCAGCCACCTGACCGCTGAGCTTGTCGGCTACTTCCTGTTTTACCCTCCACTGATCATTGCTGAGCGTAAGTGCTTTCTGGCATTCCTCAGTTATACAATTAAGATGTAACAAATGCAATTGATACAATTTGTATTTCCTTTTTAGATAGTATAGGACGAGTATAGTATTCAAAAACGTCCCACGTTACGACTGTAACCCTGAGAAGGGAACAAAACACTGTCGACTGACGACACTTTGGGGAATGCACTTTGTGTAATGTATTTGAAGTATAAATGAAATTCATCCAATCCTGATTGGTGCTGCATCATGACGTAACATGTGACGGCATACATGGAAGCTGCAAATCTGCGAGCAATTCGCTCCAAGGCAGGGGGAGGCGTGGTTACAGTCGTAACCCTAGACATTCCCTTTCGAGTGAAATCGAACTGTGCCAAACTGTGTGGCAGGGCCTCTGACAGGGCAGAGCAAATTAAATCTTTCTTCATCCGCCGTCACGTGAGGTGGAGAATGAAACCCTTAGGAACCGTAAGCCATGCCACATTAGATAGCCTGGCCAGGGATGCAAGATAGTCTTCAAGCACCTATGAGATATAGAGAGTGTCTAAATATCTCCTACTCTCCTCAGAGAAGTAATGGCTAGTAAAAAAAGCTACCTTGAGGGAAAGGTTCTTGGCCTCAGCCGACTCTAGAGGTTCGCACCACAAAGGAAATGTACGAACAGCTGATATCTCCCCAGAGGCCCATCAGCCAGAGGAGCGTGGAAAGCCGCAATGGCAGCCACGTACACCTTGAGTGTGGACAGGGTAAGACCAGCCAAGAGGCGATCTTGGAGGAGCTCTAGCACTGAATCCAACCAGGCAGTTAACTGGATACACCTCACGCTCTCTATACCAAGTGGAAACACATTCCACCTTAAGCCATACAATCTCCTTGTGAAAGGAGCCAGACCCAAAGTATCCACAGGTGTGGTCGAAGGAGAATATTGAGCCCCCAGCCTGTGGAAACAGGTCTTTCCTTGGAGGGATCTGCCAAGGCTGGGCTGCCAGTTGTTGATGTCTGAAAACCATACCCGGGCCGGCCAGTAAGGGGCAACTAGAAGTAGGCTTATCCCGTTCCGACAGAGCCTATCCAGATTCATGGGAGCAGAGCGATCAAGGAAAAAGCGTACAGGCCTCGGCCACATCTGTACCATGGCATCCAACCCCATTGGGGCTGGATGGGTGAGAGAGAAACACAGTGGACAGTGGGACTTCCCTCGAGACGTGAACAAATCCACTTCCACTGGGCCGAACCTCTCAATATCGACTTAACCACCTCGGTGTAAAGTGTCCATTCCCTGGGCCTAAGCCCCTGTCTTGACAGGATGTCTGCTTTTTAAATCTGGTCCCCTGGGACGAGCATTGCTCTGAAAGATAATCGTGTCCCCTGGGACGACAGGAGGATCTGATGCGCCAATCTGGATAGAGGGCGCAATCTCAGAACCCCCATATGAATCAAGTAGGATACCACAGACATATTTTCTGCATGGTGACCCCAGAGGTCTGGTAGGAAGCACCTCAGAGCCCTGTTTGACTGAGCCCCAGCCCGTGAGGGAGGCGTCCATCGAGAGGAATTTCCATGACATGACGCTCCCAGCACAGAGCCTTGGTACAGAAACCAAGCTTTCTTCCACATAGATCAGGTACGAAGGCATCTGCACGTAACCTTGATCATGTGGAATGGGATCCCCTTCCGAGGAGAACCCCTTGGTTTTCAACCACCACTGCAGGGCCCTCATTCCATATGGAATGATGCTGGACACTGCTGCCATGAGTCCTAACACTCTGAAAGTGTTTGACAGTGATGGCTTGGCCTAGCTTTATCCTGGTCATCAATGGCCAGGATGGACTCTGAATCCGTGCAGGAGCCAATTGTACCTGGATTAAATGCAGCCATAACACTGGATAAGTAAAACAAGGTCTAGGTGGTAGGCTGAATTAAAATATCCAACTTCTTAAAATATACATCAATGATATTCCATAATTTTTATTTCATAGAATTAAATGCAGCCATAATCGTGAGAATCGAGCCGTTACAACATATGTGGATATTATAACGGAATCAAGCCGTTACTTTCATTCCTCGAGAAGAAAGTTAACAGGTGCGAGGCTGAAACATCCAACAGCGCACGGATGTAGGCCTACACTTCTAAATATTTCTAAATGAGCACTGCCAGCTGGAGCTGACTGTGAATGCCTCACACCTTAGCAGTATTATTTTCACAAATCGCGTGTGTCCCTTTTATTGTAGACCTGTAATCTATGCGCTGCCTCGGCAAATGTGAGATTCGAGTCATTCACAATATATTTGGCTTTTATCTCTTGAGAAGAAAGTCAACAGATGCGAGGCTGAAACACCCCAAAACATATGGCTGTGTGCATCGAGATATAATGAACACTACCTGCACCCTCAGGAGCTGACTCATACCCACAAGGAATCTTTATTGCAGACCCGTAATCTACACGCTGCCTAGTTCCGAGATCCGAGGCCACTATAGATTCTGTATTGCAATGCAGACCTTTCATTTGCAGCGCTGCCTCTGCAAACACAAAAGCCTAGTCATTGCATCTTTGTTTTTATTTGTATTTTTTTGCAGAGTAGACCTGTTGTCTACGCGCTGCCTCAGCAAATGCAAGATCCGAGCCACTAGATTCTGTATTGCACTGCAGACCTTTATTTAGGACAATTCTTATGGGACAAACAATTCCAAATAGGACAGACAGTTTGACACAGAGCACTTGCCGAAGAGCAAAAAGCCAACTCTGTTGTGCCGAATTTCGACCCCCGCTAAATTATTACCCCCTTAGCATTGGTATGTTTATGATTAGTTTTGAGGGAAGGGGTAGGATTAAGGGCGGGGTTGGGAGTAGGCCGACTTGAACAGAGAGAGGTAATATTTTGGCAGGGGGTCGAAATTAGGCACAACACCTGGGTGGTGATGGTGCAGTGGATAAGACACATGTCTTTGGTGTGAGAGACCCGGGTTCGATTCCACTGTGAGACACCAATGTGTCCCTCAGCCAGACACTTAACCCCTAGTTGCTCCCAGAGGCGTGCAACCTATAACATACATAGCAATTGTAAGTTGCTTTTTATAAAAGCATCAGATAAATGAATAAACATAAATGTAAAATGTAAAGTGTTCCTTTGTAGCTTTCGTGTATGCCGTCACGTTACATCATGATGCAGCACCATTCAGGACTGGATTAGATTCAATGATATTTCAGATGCATTACGCTAAGGCGTTCACCAAAGTGTCGTCAGTCGACGCAGTTCGAGTTCCCTCGAAAGATAACTGACAATTCATTTTTATTTTTTGTTGATATATATAAATCTGAACTGTCACATATTAATTAAACAAACAAACACACACACATATAATGTTAATGTAAGCATTAATGCATATAAGCATCTAAACATGATAGAGGCATAATAGACATTGTTGATTCTCTTCAGAGAGTTGAAGCATTTTCTGTTTGGTTTGTAGTCTTCACAGGTTCATGCATACATGGGCCTGGGCACAGCATGCACATCAAAGCCAATTACAAGGAAACATAATTAACAGTTGGGAATCCAAGATACATTTGTGTTTGTGTCTGTGTGGAAAGAACACGGTTCCACTAGCAACTGTAATGCGATGGTGAGAATATCACACATCTCGCTGTCACACTTTTGCTCATGCTGACTGTGGGTTATTTGGTTTCTCCTTGCCAAATAACCCACAGTTTTAGTTTTTATGTACATTTTCTAAGTTGAAATGCATTTATTTTACAGAACAGAGTAGTGACTAAGGCTGGGTATTGGTATAACAGCTTGTGCCTGGTGAAGGGTTAGTTAGTTCAGTACAAAATAACAATTATTCCATAATTTACTCACCCTCTAGCCATTCTAGATACTGTATACTTTCTTCTTTCATCCGAAATACAATCAGAGTTATATCAAAACATATCTTAGCTCTTCTAAGCTTTATAATGAGAGTGAATATTGACTGGGATTTTAAAGGGATAGTTCACTTTAAAAATTAATTTTTGATATGTTTTAGCTTACCTCAAGGGCATCCAAGATGTAGGTGTCTTTGTTTCCACAGTATTTTCAATTTTAACATTTTTCAGTCAAACCGTTGTTGTCTGTCAGTCATATAATGCAGGTATGGGGGTACATGTCAAAGAGCATGCACAGAGAAGTCTATTAAACATGATTTAATGACTCATGAATGTAAGAACACATTGATGGCCTAAGATATGAAACGAGCGGTTTGTGTGAGAAAACGAACAGTCTTTATACAGTTTTTACCTATCTGGAAGTGGTCTGGGCTTTAACCGAAAGTTTGTGAAAAGCCTGTTGTCATGGTTCACAAATTCATTGTGTTCTTCGTGTCTCGCCTTGGTTCTCGTTCCTGATTCTGGTTGTGTCTTCGTCTCCGTGTCTGGATTGCACACAAGTCGTCATCTTCATCATCTCACCGTTTTAAAAGTAAAAAGTTTTTTTTTAAAGTTTTCTGTTCTCTTCATAGTTTTCATTTAATAAATATTAGGGATGCACCGATACCACTTTTTGGAAAACGAGATACTAAAGTACGAGTACTTTGCATTTTCAGTATCTTCGCCGATCACCGATACCGAGTACTTAATTAAAAAAAACATGATTTAAAATCAGTTTTAACTATTTTTCCAATTTATTTAATTATATTTTATTTCATTATATATATATATATATATATATATATATATATATATATATATATATATATATATATATATATATCTGTTTTTTTTTTTTTTTCCAAATAGTTAAATAAAAAAAATTCAATTCAATGACTATTATTTATGATGGTACATTTATGAAAGCATTGAA
The DNA here is from genome assembly GCA_030378365.1 of Hybognathus amarus. NCBI lineage: Eukaryota > Metazoa > Chordata > Actinopteri > Cypriniformes > Leuciscidae > Hybognathus > Hybognathus amarus. The sequence continues at coordinate 42,418 of JAQIUQ010000418.1, forward strand.
GGCTACATGCTGTTTATACGAAAATATTGATGATATTGAGAAATATTGCTTATAAAAAATCAAGAGAAAAAGCAACCTTATGCACACATTATTAGTTGTAGCAATTTTGATTAATAGAGACGTAGTTATATCTATTGTACAGTAGCCTAATATAATTATTTCTGTCAATTTCTTACCAAACTTTTATTTTGACGGGTTGCCGTGAAGACCTTTGAGTTTCTGTGCATGTCTGATACATAGACATTGGGCGTTTCTCAATGTCAAAGGGAAGTATCCTTGACATTGAGAAACACCTAGTAAAAGAAATGATATGACGATCATTTTTCTCAAATGAAACGGTAAAATACCTACCGTTACTCATGAAGTGACTCTCGGAGATGAAATCATGAATCATGTCATCATATCGTGAGGCAGCAGAGACGGAGAGAACAGCGCGAGCGTCACTCGAGCTTCAGTGTGTGTGAGAGGTAGCTAACGTTAAATGAAACCGCTGCGTCTCCACTGTTCATTCACACAGAGACAAGCAGAACATGCAGGTTTTATATTTAAACAGTCGTTTGGCAGTTTAATACACACAGACACACATCAGCAGCGCCGCCGGTCGCCATGTCTCAGCGCTTTCATGATGATGACGCAACTTCACGCCCTTCGTGCATGCATGTGCAAACGGAACTGGGTTTGATCAGGTATTCGGTACCACCGGGACTTGGTACCATGACGTTTACATTTTTTTAGTACCGACTTGGTCCACGCGGCTGACAGGTCTCGTCTCGCCTCGCCTTCTCCCCGCTCTGAGCTGCAGCCGGGGCCTGGGGCGGGCACTCGGCGCCTGTGATTAACCCATTTCTCAGACCGTGGTATCGGTCCCGGTATCGGGGGACTTTTAACGAGTACGAGTACTTTAAAAATGTGGTATCGAGGCCGATACCCGATACCGGTATCGGTATCGGTGCATCCCTAATAAATATGCCTTATATATATATATATATATATATATATATATATATATATATATATATATATATTAAATATGTGTATATATTTAAATGTATATATACATATATAATTTATTTTTTATCATAAGTATAACATTTATTGAAATATCTTATAATTAAAACAATAATAATGAATGTTAAAAAAAGGTAATCAACCCCCCATCTTGTCTACAAACCACGTTTTGGCACGAAAAACCACGCAATAAAATTAACCAGAAATGACGCGAAACAGCACGTGTGCCAATACCCAGTGAAGGGAAGAACACAACACGCGAATATGGCGTCAGACAGAAACTAGTGCTGCACACTGTTTGCGCGAAAAGAAAAAAGAAAAAGAAAACATAGATTTAACCGGTGACCTCAACCGATGCCTAGCTATGATTGGCTATAGCTCATGACATCACTGAGGTTAAGTCGTGCGACGGCTCTGGATATCTAGCATGCTAGATATTTTTATGGGCTCTTCGATGCGTCTGCGAGGCATCTGCAGAGCGTCTTCGCTGCGTCTGTTGGCTCTTTCATACTAACAGATTGGCAAGCATTCATCGCCCGCTAATATCCGCGATTTGCACGTGATAACACCCTTCTGAGAGATGCAAAGTGGCACTGGCAACACGGCTAAATTTGATTTGCACTGTCCTTAGTTCATTCATGAAGTTAACACTCATTTGTGTATCATATTGTACAAGGTTTAAAACATTTAAATTGACATATCAGACAGTAGAAAATGTGTATAATGTAGTATTTTAGTTTATATTTGGCACTTTGTCAAAGCTCTGATTTCTGAGAGATGCACAACAGAAACATGGGATTTGATTTGTGGCTATTAGCAATGGCACTCTACTAATTTCATCCATAAAGTTTACACTCATTCACTTCACACACTCATTATTTGTAGTGATGTGATATGGCTGATTTCCCTGGAGCACCTTTTAACCAGCAAACACAGTATCAGAATATTTTTTCCTATTGTGAGGTAGAATTTGTTATTCCTTTACAAGGTAAGGTATTGAAGTAGTCATATTTAGACATGTCTTTAAAGGAGCATAACGCAAGTCTCAGAGTTTTTGCAGAACTACGCCCCCTCTGGCATTAAAAACGAAACTGCGTGCGCGCTCATGGAATACACGCATACACGCACGTTTGCACGAGCTGTTCATAACCAAAGGACTGGAGCATCAGCCGCACACTGTGCGGCACACATCTTTTGTTACAGTCATAATGAGGTAATACAGTTATAAATCTGCAAGCCATTTAAAATATATGAAAGGAAAGGCATTTGAGTAAATTACACACTTATGTAGGCCTATGTGTGTGTGAGGGGAAAACAGGGGTAACGTTAGTAGAAAACTTAGGCTTTTGTTTCCATCGATCTCCATGTTGAACTGTTTTATGTGCTTACTGTATCCACTTATGATTGTGTTATTATGGAAACACGTTCATGAACACGTTTGAGCCCTAGAGCAGACCGCCCGAGATCTCTCCGTTTGTTGAAAGCCTTCCCGATGTTGACTCTAGTCTTATTCCGACGACTGGCACTGGACAGACAGAAGTTTTATTTTCTTTGTCTTACGTGGAGTTTGCGTTGGGGTTTGTAATGAACTACAAGCCGGTCTCTTTGGGGCTGTTTTTACACCTGGCCACAATGCGTTTTCTCAGATCTATCTGATTTATCAAAACGATTCCATTACACCTGGTCACATAAATGTGTTTTTGCAAAACGGATATTAATCTGATATTCAATTCCCGCGTTATATAGATTTCATGAAGTGCACGTCACCGAAAGCAACAGATGAGCTGCATTTATTGATCATCGGCTTCGGCTATTTCAAAATCAGCAAAGACAGCAATAAGAGAGAGCGGCAAAAGCTCTGGTATGAGATCATTTCATTTCTTAAGGCTACTTTTAATGAAGATAGTGGAGGTAGAAGGTAACTTAGTGATAATCGTATGCGTCTTACTTTCACTTTCATTTGCGATAGATTGCGGCGCGCTGGTTTGATGAATACACTCGCCTGCTCAGGTGATGCACGTCGTCATATATGACTAAAACAACATGAAAAAGCCTGTTTTCAACAACCAGATGCATTTACACTTGTCCAGTTTCGTCTGGAATACGGCCCAGACCACATCCTCAAGTGGTTTGAGCTATCGGATTCAAATCCGTCTGGATTCAACCTGGTCTTTTCACGATCGAATAAGTTATCCGATCACAGAAAACACATGAAGTGACCAGATGTAGGCTAAACAGCCCCTTTGAATCCATCTTCTACTTTGGGAAAGTTGACTAAAGTTGCGTCGCTCGAGTTGTCTTCTCTGATACGGAGAACGGCGGCGAATACACTAACCTGCAAAGCATAGGCACATAGCCAGGCGAGCGTGAACGCGCATGACGTCACGCCCAGGCTCAGATTGGAGCCCGAATCCCTCTTATTTATTTCACTGTACAGGATTATAGAGGCGATCGCAGTGATCAGAGAAGGGCTCATTCAGCCCATCAGACGATTGTTTCAGCATGTATGGGTTAGAAAACGGCTATTTTTAACATAAAATGTTGCGCAATGCACCTTTAAGAGTGAATCATTGAGTCATTCACCCAAGCAATTATTTGTTTAAAACTGATTCATACAAGACACTGAAACCACCACTACAAACCACCAAGACAAAATACCCCTACTGCATTGGTTGATCCTACTTCGATCATTTTCAAACTTAGTTTCATCATTGTTTTAGTCATCATTTTCGTCATATTTATTTATTTCTAATGAAAAAAAATATGGACCTGTGTGACCCTGTAGAGGATAAAGTGGTTTGAAGAATTGATGGATGGGTTTTGAAAAATACATTTTATTTGAAAAATGATATGCTTGTAAAAATGAAACGCTGGTCAAAACACTTAGGCTGTTGTTCCTCAGATTAGACCTTAGAAGACCTTGGTGGAGTAATTCAACAGCTGTTGGAATTTTACAGGCTGGTTAGTGATTCTGCCTTGAAGACAAGATGTCAGCCAGAGCCTTTAATCACACTGCCAGTATGCAATCGAGTAAAGGTTTCATTTGGGGAACGCGGCTAGACTCTCTGTACTGTCTGTTGGAGAGTAGATGTGCTCAGCTAAGCCTCTAGACTCAGGATCAAAGCAATATATTTGGATTCAAGCTTTCTTATCTACCCTTTCTCTCTACAACACTTTCTCTTGCTTTCTTTCTCTCCCCTCTCACTATCGTTCCTCTGCAGCTCTGGAATACCATAACCTCAACACATCAGTAGCAACCAGGCCATTTTGGATTATCACAGGTAATTATCTTGTTGATAATTGTTCATTACTGACCAGTGAAATAACTTCATTTAGAAGAATTTAATTATTTTCTGTTTACTCTTTTGACATTTCTGACATCTGCCCACAGCTTTTGTTCTGGATAACTGAGTTTCCATAGATGATTTTCACTCCCATTCCCATTATATGGATTGATGTGGTGTGACGAATTGGGAGACTGTGTTGTTAGAACATGTGGGAAACGTGGGAAAGTTTTGGTGTTGTGTTATATTACACGTATTTTCACATAACATGCATAACAAATATGCTCATATTTAAATAAACCATTTGCTCTAGTGATTTTGTATAATAATCGTATAATAACATGCTGCCATTCTATGGCAAGATTAGATAATTTGAATTTTTTATCTATTATAAAACACAACCCATCTCTTATACTGTCTCTGTAATCGATCAGTTAATCAAGATCTGAGCGTGTTGAATAAAGCTAATATTCATGAATTGGTACGGGACACATTCATTTATCATGCTTTGACTTTGAAAATACTTTTATTGGCAGAGCAAAAACAAACACAACGACAAAGTCATTTTTGTCATCGCTTTCATCCTCATTTTGGTCATAATTTCAATCATTTCATTGACCAAGTACAACATAATTGAGAAGTAACTACTGTGAGTAAGACTCTATAGGAGTGGTTAAGCAACAACTCTGGCCCTCAAGGTCCTCCGTCCTGAAAATTAAAGCTCCAACTTTGGTCAAACTCTGCCCATAACTTTTTTGCAATACAGAAGACATTAGCTTGTTCGGGTGTTTTTAAGAACCTAAATTCTGCAGAACTTGAGGGCCAGTGATTGAGAAACTCTGCTCTGCAGCAAAACTCTTTCATTTAATGTATATCCCTCTCTTTCTCTCCAGTGATTCAGGACGTGGAAAACTCCTCTCTGGAAGGACAGTACCAGAGCTTTGCCAGTCTGATGGAGGAGCGGTTGGCTGAGCTCTTCATGGTGGCGCATCTGCAAGGTGTTCGCTTCAAAAGGGCAGCAACGGTGGGCAGTTACACTGTGCAGGTACAACCAAATGGAACTTCCAAGTGCTAATGTATTGAGCAAATTTATTGTGAACAAATAAATAATTATTTAAAAAAATACATTAATTCTGCAAGACAGATTCACAAACCCTATGTAAGAAATGGCCCTAGTTTGGATCAAGAACAGTTTAGTCATTTCTTACTTGAATCAGTTTGAGCTGAAGATGTGAAAATACATAGTTTGGCATTTGGAAATTGGCCAAACTATACTATTTCTATATGTTTTCCCTTCAAATTAAATTTCTTTAGAGATCTACAATCAGGATTTTAAATTAAAGGGATAGTTTTTCCCTGAAATGAAAATTCTGACAGTAATTACTCACACTCATGTTGTTCCAACCTTGTAAGACTTCATTTTCGGAACACAAATTAAGATATTTTTGATTAAATCTGAGAGCTGGATCACTCCATAGGCTTCTAAGGGATTGAAACTTGCTAGCCTAGAAAAGTTATCAAAGACATAATTAAAATAGTCCAAGTGACTACAGTGGCTCAATCTTATCAAGCAATGAGAATACCTTTTGTGCGGAAAACCAAACAAAAATAAAAACTTTATTCAGCTATTAGTTTCCTTCTCTGTTGGCCTCGAGTTAGTTCACTTAGTGTAACTGCAGAGTGCTTCTGTGTTGTAAGTCACACGTAGGCTCACTATTGGCCTATATGGTTATGCATGTGACATACAACCAGTGCTGTGGTTACACTACATACACTATCTCGAGGCCAACAGAGAAGAATAGTTGAATAAAGTTGTTATTTTTGTTTTTACGCACAAAAGGTATTCTCTGATCGCTCTGATAAACTTAAGATTGAGCTACTGTAGTCACTTGGACTATTTTAATTATGTATTCAATAACTTTTATGGGCCGACAAGTTGGAAGCCTATGGAGAAGTGATCCAGCTCTAGATTAAATCAAAATTATCTTAATTTGTGTTCTGAAATGAACAAATTCTTACGGGTTGGAACAACATGAGGGTAAGTAACTTACTGACAGAATTTTCATTTTGGGGTGAACAATCCCTTTACACCGCCAACCAATAACTCATTTTCTTAACTAATAGTGTTAATTAATATGTTAATTACCAGAATGAGCCAAAGCCTTGTATTTCAACTTCCAGATAATATGACAGGTACACTAATATGCATTAATACATGATTAATTACATCATTGTTAGTGCAAAGTCATGTGCAAATCTCTACAATTACTAAATACCTAGTTAATAATGATGTTCCCCAACAAGTAAAGTCATAACATAATGATACCTTTGCAAATTATTAGATAATGATTAATTAAAACAGACAACTGGAAGTTGAAGTGGATAGCTTTGACTAATTATGGTAATTAACACATTAATTCACACTATTAGTTAATAAAATATGTTATTAAGGAATTAATACACAATGACACATTAAATTAATATCAATTCATGTATTACTTAATCTATTAATCATATAGACTCTTTATTAGTTGCTGATGCAGTAATAATTAATTAATGGTTTAGTTCTTCATTAGTTATACATTAACTCATGATTATCTGTGCATTAGTTAAGCATGAATTAATGCATATTAGTGTACCTGTATTGTAAAGTGTTACCGGTAATGCATATCAACACACTAGCCAATTTGGTGGGTTATGATTCATATTATTTTCTATCACTATCATATTCTATGCTTGGCATCGTTATCATAGCCCTTCCCCCAAAAGGAGCCGCAAACAATAACGAAACAATGTGTAAAGAGTGTGGCACATTGCGCGCCATGCCTTTAAATTCTATGACTGTACGAACACCCAACTATGACTCCAGCTGTTCAAATCATGCCGCACCACAGCACTGCCACTCACAGTTTTCTATTAAAGGGTCATGAAACCCCAAACCACATTTTCTGAGATTTTAACAGTTGTCACCCGGCATCAAAAACCATGGGCATGGGTCGGCACATTTCAGAAAACAATCAGTCTTCTCTGTGCGTTAACTGTAATCTTTCTTTTACCGTATATCCTCTTTAGCGATACAGACAGAACAGTACCTGAAAATGAAAAAGGATATTGTCATGTTTGCAAGGCGCCCTTATCCAGGTCACACGTTAATCATTCACGCTAATGATTCATGGGCTGTCGCCAGTCAACATGATTACCGTGATTTGAAAGTGATTTCAGACACCTGTCACACCTGAGGCGCTCCCCAAAGCGTCACTTGATGCAGTGAGATTTCACTTTTATAAGTCTCCCCTGTAGAAAGTTTGATGAAAAAGGATTTCAGGGTTACGAAATAAATCTGTGTCTACAGGAAGTGATCAAGCTGTGTTTCATTGCATTCAGATGGTTAGTATCAGGCGTGTCCATGGGCCAAAAAACCCAGCTGAGATGACCTACTATGCCCAGCAAAATGAGACCCCACTGCTTGGCACATCTGCAGCCAAGCTTCTGAACACAGTGGACTCGCAGACCATGGCGCTCACGCTGGGATACTTTGTCCAACAGCAGGCTGAAGGTCAATATTACATTTTCTTCAAGTTGAACTAATTCAATCATTTTAATTCAAGATGCAAAAATGCTAAGGAGATTGTTTTCCAACTGTTACATGGAAAAGTGAATCAAACTTAACTTGAATTAAACCAGCAGATTTCTTTCAAATTAAATGTTTTACTGAACACAATTTCCTGTGTTGGCATACCCTAGTGAAATAAGCTTGTACCAAAATGTATTTAAAATACATTTATTTTACTTAGTATAATACAAAACCATTAACATTACAGACATATCGCTTGAGACTTTCTGATTTAAATATTATAATTTAACTTTATTTGGAGTACTTCTTTATTGCACAATGTATATTTCTTAATATTAACCCTGAAATCAGGCGCGGATTTACGGGTGGGCCTGGGTAGGCACGTGCCACACTTAGATTGACAAGTGGCCCACCCAAACAGATTAATAAAAACAATATATATTTTTTTTAATTTTTAATAATAATAATGAAGCTTGGCCATCTCGCAACCGCCGAAACACTTTATATGATATGACGAGCGCTAAGCGTACCATCTCTGGTCAGGCGCCAGCGAACGCAGTTTGAATCTCGGCAGTGATGTCATGTCACTGTACATATTTTGTCCAGACTTTCGACAACCCTTGCAGAGGAGAGGACGAGGCTCATTTGTTCACATGAACACATTCTGGAAAGACAAAGAATAGGGCCCGTTCACAGTGGCCTCTTTGCGCGCTGTCATTTCAAATATACTGTATGTCTTATTATGGAAGCCAGACGTTGTCGCGACAGACGCTGGTCAGGCGTCTGATTGACTAGTCAACCACGTGCGTTTCGACAGCCAAGGGACGCGCGATTTGGCATTAAAGCTCGCCTTCTCACGTGCGCTTTGTGGTCACGGAAAACGCGCATCAGAAATTCCCGGTTTTGCATCAAACGTGCGTCCTTGACGTGTGATCTGCAATTTGAACGAGATTGTTTCTGTCTGCAGGTGTTTTATGCCTCAGAAGACTGTACGAGGTGCTGAAATAAAAACAGTGGACGTGAAACCGAGTTTGTTTTTCTGTTCGAGACACATCTCGCAGATTTTCCAGTTGTATTTCCGGTAACACTTTACAATAAGGTTTCATGCATTCTTTTTTTCATTATGCATAAACCACGAGTTTCTGACGCGTGTTTTCCGTGACCACAAAAGCGATTGTCCAGCGCGGCATATATGCCTGCGCGATGAGTGCGCAAGCGCACCGCAGGTCATGTGACAGAAACCAACTGATCGGCTTGCCTCAGTAACAACTTCGAAAGCTCGACAGAACAGTTGATCATAGCTGTACAGTGCAGTTTTTATTTCTCATCTCCATAAATATAGCCTATCTAGTAGTAAAACTACAAAATCTAGAAACCTCGAATTCTGGCCCACCTCGACTTAATCCAGGCCCACCCATCTGTCACGTTCTGCATCCGCCACTGCCTGAAATGTGTTTTAATTCCACTATTGGTGAAGGATTATGATGATCTCTGCATAATATCAGACCTCAGCACTATTTCTGGATAACTAAAGTGCATTGAGTACAAGTTGTTCCAATTTAGCAGACTTTAAGTATACCAATGTAGCCTGGATGCCAGCCCGAACTCCGCCCACAATATTTTTTTGGTCGGGAAGTTTGAATCTGGACTATTTTTTGAGTTCGGGAAGAAACGTTCGGGCCAATCGAAATTGCCAGGGCGGGCTTTAAACATGCCCGGATTAACATAGTTTTGTGCCCTAGGGTGACCACAGGTTCAAGCCCCTCCCCCCTCACACTTAATGTGAACAATTGAAATTCAGTATTTCTATGAAGACAATAGATGTAATAACGTTACATGAACTTACAGCTAAAGTAAAGGCTCACCACAAATACTGCAGGGTTCCATGACTGCGACCAAATCAACTGAATTTTATATCCAGCCGCACATGTGCAACCATAGACTGTAAAAAGTGTGCGACCAGTAAATTTGCCACACGTTAAATGCATGGTAAAGCGTGGAAGCACCTAGCAGCGAATAGTCGTTACCTAGCAGTCGAATGTAAACAAAATGAAAGTAGTACGAAAACGCAATGGGCGGCAGTGTGTCACTGTGGAATGGACCAAGATCGGGGGAGGGGTAGGGGGCACTTACCAAAATGCAATTACATTTCTTTATTTTTTAAAATGCATAAAATAAATATGTATTACATATATATCTATTAACTATATAGTTAATACGTTTATAAAATATGACAAATATTTTAAAGGTCTAGTCATTGTTTTAATGATTTGGTGCCTCCCATTGGCTGGTGCCCCTGGGCACTCGCCCAGTGTCACCTATGGATAATCCGGCCCTGGCTTTAAACGATGATGGACAGATGATCTGCCAGGACGTAATCATCACGTTATCAAGAGCGCTTAACTGGCCTTCTATGGATTCCGCTGTTCGCGTCTGTTGTAAAATAAATCGACAGCGCATTCATTTTAATAGACGAACAGAGAACTTAGCAATCAAGGCATTTGTCGATTCGGAAAGATATTTTTAGTGTCCTTCCAACATGATTCGGGAAAAGTGTAACTTATAGTGTAACTTCAGATGGCTCTGACGGTCGCTAGAGAAGATGGGACGTAATGAAATGCCTGTGGTCGTTGTGGTTTCTCCTTTTTGGTCAAGTCGCACTCATTGAGAGTAAGTAAGAGAAGCAACACTCATTTAACTTCTAAAATAAGTAAGTTCTGTAGTTGAAAACTGCGCTATGCAAAAGAGTTGACTTACTGCGTTGCTCTGATTGGTTGTAGGTCTACGACTATCCAATTGAGTGCAGGTTTTTTTTTCCTGGTTCGGTTAAGACACGCCTCATAATCAAAGCCCAACTGAGCGGTCTCAGACTCATATTCTCCATTGAATATGAGATGATGAAGTCAGGCTAATACCAATGTAGTAAACTAAAAAAGCTGAAAAAATTATATTAAATACATAAATATGTAAACGTATTTGAAGTATAGCATAAATAAATGTATTTCAAATAGCCTACATTTTAGTATATTTATTTTTCACTGGGGTATTTCTTAGTGAAACAGAAAGTTGTGGAATATTTAAGGTCTCATCCCTTTTTTTTACTAGAAAATAACATTTCAAATGACATCACAGTCCATCTAAAACATGATTTACCACTTGTATTTAGTAATTAGTGCAGTGAAGATTTACCATATTAAATACCATATTAACGGGCATTCAAAAATGAGCAAAGTTGCACAATTGTACAACTCTGTGTCAACCAAGCAAATAAAAAATGCTTATTATTAAATATAAAAAAATGGCTTTCAGTCATACTGTCATCTTGAATGGCGATGACCGACTCTATTTAATCGCAGAAATAAAAAATAATAATAATAATAATTTGATTAAGACATCGGTAGCAGTATTGGTACTGGCTTTTATTAATAGTACTTAGAAAAAAGATGCCTTTAAACAAATATGTAAAATATACCACCTTTATGTTGTTTCTGCATTAATTTTATTCAATTACATTACACACTATAATGCACTATTTCGTAATATTATATATATATATATATATACATATCTGTCTATCTATCTATCTATCTATCTATCTATCTATCTATCTATTTATCTATCTATCTGATCTATCATATCTGATCTATCTATCTATCTATCTATCTATCTATCTATCTATCTATCTATCTATCTATCTATCTATCTATCTATCTATCTATCTATCTATCTATCTATCTATCTATCTATTCTATCTATCTATCTGATCTCTATCTATCTATCTATCTATCTATCTATATCTATCTATCTATCTATTTATCTATCTATCTATCTATCTATCTATCTATCTATCTATCTATCTATCTATCTATCTATCTATCTATCTATCTATCTATCTAATCATCTATCTATCCATCTATCCATCTATCCATCTATCCATCTATCCATCTATCCATCTATCCATCTATCCATCTATCCATCTATCCATCTATCCATCTATCTATCCATCTATCCATCTATCCATCTATCCATATATGTGTATATATATATATATATATATATATATATATATATATATATATATATATATATATATATATATATATATATATATATTGCACACATTTTAATGTGATTGTCGTGCTGTTATGTACAGTCTGCTTGGAATCTGTGCATTCCTCAGCAGACTGCATTAAACACCTATCAGCCTGTCCCCAGCTAAAGCTTTCATGTCTGAAATAGATTCAGAAATTGCATACTTTCCTACATTAAGTAGGTGAAAACTATTTTGTAGGAGTACTGTAAATTGTGGATATAGTTCTTTATAACATATTTGTTTTATATTACTAACACCTACTACTTCCAGTTAGATTCTGAAGTGTGCATGCGATGGACACTCTTACAAGCCGCATGAGGCCACGGGAGAGGGATTTTGAATGGCAGTGAAGGTTACATGATAGATGAAAAAATGGCTGATGTAGTAAATCCGGATTACACACATTCATCCTATACAGAATATCCTTTTTAGTGGTTGCCAAAGTAATTACTAATTCAAAAATAAGTACCTAGACAAGAGTATGTGATTCCAGTGGCAGCCGTATATTGCTAAAGGTTATTATGATCAAGCTTTACGGAATAGCATATTGAGGCATCAGAAGCTATTAGACATGGACTAAAACTCAAAATATTGCTTTTATTGCAATTCTTTAAGCCAACTAAGTACTGTACAATCCACTGAAAGAAGAAAAATAATGAGTACTGAAATGCTGCTAATGTAATCAATAACAAAATTATTGTTACGCAAACTAATGATTTTTCCCACCATGCAGCCGTGGTGAAGAATCCACCCAACAACCTTTGGATCATTGCTGCGGTGCTTGCACCCATCGGTGTGGTGACCCTCATCATCATTATCATCACCACGGTGCTGTGTCATAAAAACAAGACCGATTTCAAAAGCGATCCAATCCACAACTTCAACCCTAGAGTCAAGGTATGGCAGTGACTGGACACATATCCTGCTTGACCATTTTCCATAAGGCACTGCTTTGCTCTTATTACTCTCATTATAACTCATTATGGTATTTTGTACACTCAGCATATTTTACAGTGGTTTCCTGAAATACTTACATGCTTTGGTTGCTTGCCTCTGGGAATACATCCCAGAGAGAGCGTATGAGAGAGAGCTAGAAATGATTGATGACTCTTCATGCTGTTTTCTCTCATTTAGACTGCTTACTGGAGAGACGTGGGTTATTACCCTCAGGTAGTTATTCAGCACTTCAATCATCTCACCTGCTGCTCTGGATCCTGATGTACACACAGTGTTAAGGATAATGTGTAGTGTAGACAGGTCTCAGGGACAAATATGATCTTGCACAATTAAAGGGTTAGTTCACACACACACACACATACACACGAACACACACAGACACACATTTGCACATGAGCACACACAAAAAATAAAAAATATATGTTTATCAAAGGGCTGCTTTTTCCATAGAATGAATGTGAATGAAGGCAAGGGATTTAGAACTTTGAAACAAGCACTTCAAGCATTTGTTGTATGTTAAACAGCAGCCTTGACATTATACAAAACATAAAGAAAATCATACAGATTCGAATTAACACAATGGGAAGTATTTACTAAATTGCACTGAATTTTTGAGTGTACTGTTTCTTTAATATCTCTGACACAAAATTTTGGATTAAATATGAAGATGAATAAATATGAAGATTATGTTGAATTATGTCAATAGTACAGCAGTATTTTTATTTTTTTTTTGAATTAGGATCTGAATGTATGTGTGTGTGCATATGTGTATATGCGTGTTCATTTGTGTGTATGCCTAAACAAGCTGAATATTTCGGAATAAGGTCAGAAATTCTCTGATGATTTAGTTGAAAGTAGGCTAGATGGACTATGGAAGGGACAGAAACCTCTTGTTCAGAAAATGCATTTAATACTTTAATTCTCTAAAAGCATAAAACATGTATCCTCCTCACTAAAGGAAATGCAGGCATCAGCTCTCTTTTAAACATGTCAGATATGTCTTATTTATTAGATATAATGATCTGACCTGCTTTCCCCAATACAACCTCTGGCCTTTAGTTTGTCATCCACTATTACTGACAAACTACTGCCTGCCCTGAATTTTGCTTGACCATTATAGAACGCATCCTTGCCTTCAGTTATCCAGCAACTGAGGATTTGCTATTTGCAAAATCATATGCAGTGCATTAGTCTTACAATGTGGTGGTAGCAGTGCACGAAGAAGACAAAGAAGATATAAATAACAGTCTTTATTAAACTTCAACTCTCAAGAGAACTAAACAGAGCAGGGAAACTAGGAAACCAAACAGAAAGTCAAAGCCCCAAAAAAAAAAAGAAAAAACCTGTTACAATTATTAATATTAAAATATATTTGCAAGGTGTATAACCCTTCTTCACAATGGTTTCCCGGAGATCAGTGCCAGGCCAGTGAGGAGGACAGCTTACAGAAACAATTCTTAAGAATCGTCAATTCTCATTTTATTGTAGCAGTCATATTTCTAAGAGCACATACACTTTTCATGCCTGAAATATAGTCAGAACATTTCTTCTAATGAATTATTTCAAAGGAACACCAAATTATTGATTTGGTAACAAAACAAAACACTCTTTTATCTGTCTTAAATGGGTGATATTTTATGGAAACCCCATTATGCACTGTAAAAAGACATTTTTATCATAAAAAGCTATTTATACCTTTTTTGTGTGTGTTGTATTCAGATTAATTTAGTTATATTTGACTTTAAAATAAGTTAATTTAGATGTTACCATTTTGTTTTACAGTGTGGTGTATAAGAACAGCCTTCACACCTGTAATTAAGTATGTGAATGTTTGCTCGTTGCTTAGCCTGTCCAGGGATTTGACTATGCCAAGCAACACTTGGGTCAGCAAGGCGGTGATGAGGAGATCCCTCCGGTTACTCAGGAGACTATGGTTCTGCCCCATCCCATTCGAGATGCCCCTCTGTCTTTAGATAAGCCTGCACGCCATGATGGATCAACTTCCAAGAAGAGCCTGGCCAGTGAGATGAGGAAAAGGTATTTGTGAAGAAAGCTAACACTTATGGCATGCTGGAATTGCTCAATATTCATGTCACAGTCCTATCAGTGATGCTATTGTTTGCTGTGATTTGGCACAGGTCCACAAAACTACTTGTCATGGAAGACATAACTAAAGTAGACACTATACAGTGTAAAAGAGATGGTGAGATAATTGTGACAGAGACTAGTTTGCTAATTGCTTTTTAAATCTAATAAATGCCCAGGATGTCAGTATGATCTTAACACAGTTATTGAGGTCTAAAATGTTGTCATATTTTTAGGTTTACTATCTGTTAATGAATTTCAAATGGTTGGATGTGCATGCTGTAGCTTTTAGTTAGTTTCATGAAGGAGCATGATAAATGGATCTTGCTTGAGGCAAAGTGTTCTCAGAGCATAAACTGTTTGAGTTAATATGTGGATATGTCCCTCTGAAAAAGTTAAGATGTAATTCCTGGAGAAATGTATTTTTCATTTTCCAGCACTGTTTTTGCTAATTAAATTTTTCCCCAAACGATTTGACACATTTCTCAAAACTCACAGGTCACTGTTCTCAAAACAGTTAACACAGTCATCTGAACACTTTGTAATTGTCCTAAAGAGGTTTGTCCTAAAGACAAAGAGGTGATTTTCCACAGCGGCGATGGCTTTGACAGCGCCTTCCTCCTTGCTCCCAGGATTCAGCACCAATGTAACTGTCACAGTCTTCGTCTGCACCTGTCTGTCTTAGTCTTTACTACACTTCCCAGGATCCTCTTGTTTCCACACCTGATCTCACTCCCTCAATCATCCACCTGTTCATCGTGATATCATCTGTGTCACCTGTCTACACCTCGTCAGTGTTCATTTGCTTCTGTATTTTGTTCTCTCTGTTTGTTCAGGCCCGGGTCGGTCAATGTTTGTCTATGGTCCTGTTTACATGAGAACGCTCGCGGGTGAAAACGTAAAAATATTTTATCGGATGTGCCTTTTCGTTTACATGGTGACGGCGTTTTTGAGACTTAAAAAAGTGAAACCACCCTTCAGAGTGGAAATCTTAAAAACGCTGCACCGTCACGATTCCCGTGTAAAGGGTAAAACGCAAAAGTCTGCTTGACAGTAAAGGTTGTACGCAGGCGAGTGAACTTGGTGTTGTTATAGTATGCACTCCTATCCGCCTGAAGTGCATACTACATTGAATTTCACAGACTTTTGCGTCACCATTTGCACGCGAATTTCCCACACAAAACGCTCGTCTAAACGCAGAATGAGTGATGACGCAGACGCTACTTTTGCGTTTTCTCTTTAGAATCGTTTCCGTGTAAACATAGCCTTAGTTAAAGAGATGTGGTTATTTCTATTATTTGGAGTGTTTGAGTACCCTGTCTGCCTATCTGTACCTGTTTGAGAGAATTATTAGTAAAGTATTTGCATTGGAGCATTTGCAATCGTCTGCCTTCTGCCAGCATCACACCTTATGACAGAATGACCGACCAAAAAGAAGAGAAAGCATGGGAATTCTCCTCACCCCAGCTCACTCGCTCTACAACATTTTTCAAGATGGTCATGCTATAGAGGAGTATGTCGCCAAATTCCTGGAACTCTGTGCTGGGGTAAGTTAGTCAGATGATGTCTTCAAATCAGTCTTTTGGTTGGGCTTGGACAATCATCTGTACCAGCAAGCCCCAGCAGCAGCGTTTCCAGGAACCTTTGCTGGGTACCTCGATCATGTGTTGTGGTTGAGTGGGTCAGCCTTCACCATTGGTGAGGCTGAGGTTGACATCACCATTCAACCACACACACCAGCTATCATCGTCGGTAAGCCAGAGACCGTCCAGCCGGAGACAGTCCAGCCAGAGACCGCCCAGCCAAGACCGCCCAGCCAGATTCTCGTCCCACCGAGACAGCCCAGCCAGAGTCTCGTCCCGCAGAGACAGCCCCGCCAGAGACTGTTGGTGACCCAGCTGCCCCCACTCTGGGGATTTACCCCCAATATTTTTTTTGTGGGGATACCACCGCCGTGGGTCTTCACTGCCGTGGTCTTCACCGCCGATCTGTCTGCCTGTCTCCCTGTCTGCCTATCTGTACCTGTTTGAGAGAATTATTAGTAAAGTATTTGCAATCATCTGCCTTCTTCTGCCAGCATCACACCTTATGACAGTAACAAGGTTTGTGTTCAGGGAAAAGGAGACGGCAACTGACAAACATTAAATAAAAAGTTTAAACACAAAATAAATAACCAACAAAATAAAAGTAAAGTGGCAGCCCTTCACAGACGACTGCTGTATCAACAAAACAACAACATAAATGTCCCAGGCCTGGCCCTTTCTAGTCCTTCACTGTTGTCAATAACTTAATCCTTCTGGACCTCCTTCATGCAACTCAAGACTGATGTGGCGAGCAGATGTTGTTTATTAGAACTCACGCCACCGTGCCCCACTCTGCTTGGCACACTTGCCATGGATGACACGCCAGAGCCCACCACGTATTCTGTGCCCGATCCTGCCGTGAATGAAGAACCAGAGCGATTGCTAGTGGCCACATTCGTCCTAGAATGTGACCTAGGCCCAAGTCATCATCTTCTGTTTCAGTCCAGTCTTAGGTCGAACTTTATCTCTGCGGGTTCAGCCCAGTTCCAAATCTTCTTTGTTGCTTTTGGATAAGCCCAGTCCCAAGTCATCTTCATCTCTGCTGGTTAAGCCTCTTCCTAAATCGTTGTTTCAGCCTAGTCTCAACTCCTCTTCATCTTTACTGTTTCCAACCAGTCCCAAGTCGTCTTTGTTTCTGATGGTTCAGTACAGTTCCAATTCATCTCAGTCTTTGCTTTACTGCCCAAGTTCCAAGTTGCCTTCATTGCCATAGGCTTTGCTCAGCCCCAAATCTCTTTTATTATGAATGACCCCACCCAGCCTCCCTCTCCCCCCTCCACTGTCAAAGCCACCCAGTTCCTCGGCCTTAACTCTGCTGTCTCCCTTCAGACCCTTGGCTCCCCCTCTAGCGCTTCTGCCCTGCTGTTCGTATATGCCATTGACTTCTCTTTTGTCAGCTCTGCCTTGGTCTGTGGATCCCTTAGCTCCAACTCAGGCCTCCGACCCATCAGCTCCACCTCAGTCCTCTGATCAATTACCATCACTTTGGCTCAGCGCTCCCTTGGCTCGTCTGTCTTCACCTTGGTCAATCGTTGCTCTGGCTCCGCCTCAGACTTTCTGAGTCTCAAAATAGGATATGCATATGCTTACAGCAATAAGATTATTTTATTCAAAATGTCTGTACTGGCCACACAGCTGTGTGCACATTAATAGTCTGTAAGTTGAAATCTTGACCCATCAACAACCTTTCTCCATTTTCACTAAACACATACATGCATCAATTGCCTGCAAAATTAGGCGTTTCTAGTACTATAGCATTTCCTTAATATATTTCAGTATGCAATATGTAATTGACCGTTCGCAGGCCCCTCCCACAAAACTGCCATTGTCAAATCACACGTCATAGCAACCATTACTATGTGAGCAGGTCCGTCAAAAATTGACTCCAAGCTAGATGGTGAAGCTGTGCACCCACAGCTTTTGTAAATTGGACACTCCAGTATAAGGACCCCGAGAGATTGTCTGCAGCAGTTGTGTTCTTTCCGTTTCCAAAGCCGAAAACACAATGTGAGCGGTGCCTACAATGGATAAAACAGTGTGGACAGCCCCACTCCCAGTTAAATGTGTTGAACATGGTTAACTCGCGTGCAGTGTGCATGAGACTGAGACTCATGTGCGCATGCCAAAGATAAAGCCATATCGCCTCTGTTCCCCACCATCAGTGGTTCCTAGTTGTGGTGTATGACCTCCACTCAAAGTGGCCTGAGATTGTGCCTATGGACTCAGTTACAGCCTCAGCAATGACCGAGTCCCTGGAGCAGCTCTTTTCCCATTGGGGAATCCTGCAGGCCATTACCACAGACAGTAGTCCACATACTGTCATGACTCAACGGATAACAGGAAGCAATAGCAGGTAATAACTCTTTATTAGGTCAATCAGATCCAAACAGAAAGACACGGGCGTGGGGGTGACACAGGGACGTCGATGGTCAGCGTGGAATCCCAAGTGGTGCGGTGAAGACAGATGGTGCAATAATCCCACGAGTAGTGACGATCCAACACCAACGATAATCCACGAACAAGACGAAATCCACAGGAACACACGACGAGAGACTCAGGAACACAAGACTGGAACATGGACACATCCAACAACGATCTGACAATGGAGAGGAGAATACTGTGAGCTTATAAAGGGAAATGAGATCGGCTGCAGCTGGTGATGAGATGATGATCAGCTGGAGCGAATCAAGGAATGACACTCACTCACTTACTCACTCACTCGCTCACGCCCACCACACATGTGCTTTCATACAACAACAATAACACGAGACGAGAAGAAGGCAATGAGTTTGTATACCGTGACACATACATACTGCCTACTACCATCCCCAAGCTAATGGTGGTGTGGAAAGATTTAACCAAACTCTGAAGAATGGCTTGTGTGCACACCTTGCCCAAGGTTTTTCATTTAAAGCTTCTCTCTCCCAGACACTCTTGCATTATCCTGCCACTCAGCATGCCACTACGGGAGTTTCCCCTGCCAGTCTCATGCTTGGCAGGGAACTAGAATTACCTTTGATTTGGCTCTGCCCGCCTCATCAGCTCCCAGGGAACACTTCGGCCCGGGCACAGGTTCATCAACGTCAGTGAGATGAACAGATATGAGAGCCAGATATGACCGCAAGCATCGTGCTCGGCCAGACCGAGATACGAGCACAGGATTGGGTAAGAGCCCATTGGCCACACCGTAGCAATAAACTGGGCTCTTTTCTGTCCGAGCCCATCAGGTCAAATGGTAGTTAGGGCCAGTCACTTTTGAGCTTGCTAATTGGTCCCACTGGCATGACAGTTGTCTTCGAAGAGTCCCCACACCTTTTGTTAGGGATGAAAGCCTAAACCAATCTGGGGTCATGGACTCCATTCTGGCTGTGTTCAGTGTGGCTAAGAAAGCAAACAAGCAGCGTACTGCTAAAGCATGGCTTGTAAGTGTCTTCTTTTTATAACTTGAACCAGCTGATAAAACCTTCTTCAAGGCTGTGCTGGTTGCATTTGAGGTACATGTCATGATTTCTCAGATTTACCTTGAGACCGGTGTAACGTTAAGCATTCTCCTCGATAGTAGTCGTGTCTCCTTCATTGCTTATTATATTTTGAATATATCCCTCCACTGCATACTGTAACCCCGTTTGCCTCGATCTGGATATCGCTGAGGTATTGCTCCAAAAAAAGGTCACTGACACGCACTGGTAACGTTAATTTATACCTCTTCCCGTCATGGCAATCTGTCGCACTGGTCGTCTTTGACCATTTGTTTGACAGGAGCACTTCAGTAGTAACAATAACTAGGGGGCATGGCCTTTGCGAACAGTCAATTATTTGTGTTTATTTTATAATTCTAAAATATTAAAAACCAAATTTATTTGATATTAAGAAGTCTGAGTGGAATCTTCAACATCAATCTTCAAAATCAAAACACATCAACACCATACTATTCATGTAGTTCAAGCTTTAGCACATCTGTTGTTCTTTTAGCTCTAGTTTTTGATATAATGTCATCTTGGAATTATTAAGGTTCTATCTGACTCTTCTTAAAATTGAGTTATTCTGTGATAACTTATGTACATTTTGTTAAAGCTGAATATCTCAAAACCACTCAGAATGCAGATAGAAACTTATAATTCCAAGGTAGCAATAAGTATGTGTGTGTCTGTTTGATGTGTCGTTGCATTTATATTTATGTGTATGAAGTGATGATGCAGACAAAGAAAATGACATTTTACACATGCAAAGACTCACTGCTGCTCCTTGTTGCTATGGTTACTTGCAGTAGGTTGCCGAGTGAGGATGGTTCCGTCATCAGCAGCGAATTCGGTGAAGGAGGTCTTGGGAAAGGGCTTGAGTGTGCAAAAAGCCACAGCACAGCAGAAACTTACAAAGGAAGATACAGAAAAAGAGTAATGGTGAGAAATGCCTCCACTGTTTCAGTTTGTTTTGCTGTTATGCCACAATCCACTAGTTAAATTAAAGTGTTTTTAATGTGCTGATCTTGTGAAGAAAATACAGTCCCTCTTAAAAAGAAAACGCTGTAGTGAGCTGCCTTCATAAATAAAAAGGAGGTGTGTTCTTGATTTGAAAAGGCATGACTCCAAAAGAAATGAATAATTAGTACTCTTCACCAGTGGATACAATGCTGTATTAGAATTTGACAAAAAATACTTAATTTATATAAAAAGCCCTCTTAAGACTAAAAGTTCCCACGGTAGATTCTGTATAAATCAACATGTATTCACTTTGCCTACCAGCATGGATTTATTCTATCCAAAGATCTTGGTGCAATACAATGTGTATTATATATATATTATATGTCTTAAGATAGCTTTTTGACCCACTAAATTGACAGATGGCTAAGCCATGACCCCTCCACTCACTCGGACAAACAGTCAACATTCGGGGACAGGCGCTATGTCCCAGTAAGAGACATTTCACAGGAGGCAATTGGTGATTTTTGGAGACAGAAAAATGATAAGTCATCTCTAAGTCACCTAAAGGGCCTTAAAGGGTTAGTTCACCCAAAAATGAAAATTAAGTCATTAATTACTCACCCCCATGCTGTACCAACCCCAGAAGACCTTTGTTCATCTTCGAAACACAAATAAAGATATTTTTGATTAAATCTGAGAGCTGGATCACTCCTCCATAGACTGCCTAAGGGACTGGCTCTTGATGGCCCATAAAGTCATTAAAGAAAATGTTTAAATATTCCATGTGCCTACAGTGGCTCAATTATAAGTTTATCAAGCGACGAGACTACTTTTTGTGCGAATAATTTGACTATTCTATTACTTCCTTATGGGCGCTTCCTCACTGAGATGAGGAAGGTCTTCTTCGACTACTTTTTGTTACCGGCTGCTCACCGCTTAGGAGTATTACCGCCACCTCAGTCTTGGGGTCAGAAAGCCAAAAAAAAAAAAGAAAAAAAAAAGAAAAGAATCAAACACCCCCTACATCACCACATGTTGTTTGGGAGGGTTTCAAGAAAAATCCTCTTTGCTCATCCAAAAACAAACTCCAGCAAAGTCAGGTGTCAGACACGACTGGAACTTCAAACGGCACAGGGTTCTGTGGTCAGGACAAAACTAAAAAGAAAGAGCTTTTTGACAGTAAACACACTAGATGGGTTTGGTACCCCATGTGTACAATTGAATATACTAATGGTCAGTTAACTATGTAAAAAAGCATTTATAGCTGTATTTATAAACTGCTTATTAATGTATATTAATGTTTTATAAATGATGAATTAACTGTTTACTCATGCTTAATTAATGATTAATAGCGTGCAGATATTATAAAGTGTTACCGAATTTTCAATTTTGTTTGTCTCAAGTTTGTCTCAAAAAGCACTTAAAGGGATTATTCAATCTGTGTATCATTCGTGCAGTCATTTTTTAAAATGTAATATTGAAAATTATATATTTATTTTATTTATTTTTTATTTTTATATAAAAAAATAATAATAAATTAAGCGAAGAGTGCAGGACATTTTTTGTGTTAAAAAAAGTAATTTTTTGTGTTTCCGAAAAAAGCAGATAATATGCCTTTGTAGATAATACAACATCAATGTGAGTAGTTATCCTATTTCACACAGTTCAAACAAGTCATGGCATACTGTAAAATGCTGTATTTGATGACATCTCTCCCTTCTTCTGATGCATCTTTGATCAATCTAATGTTACACAGTCCTTGTCTGTTTCCTCTCCCATCTACTTTGAACTCTGTGAATTACAAATGTCTCTCTCTCTTAATTCAATTCAATTCAAAATTGCTTTATTGTCATGACTGTACATCATACAATATTACCAAAGCTTGGAATACACAGAATAATTATAAAGACATCAAAATAGTCAAATATTATAACATACTTAAATCTAATTGTACAAATTAAATTAATTGTACAAATTAACCGTGTAAAAAAAAAATAGAAAAGTTTATGAACATTTCCAAATTCTGTGAAGAATTTTGTGTCAGTGTTTTTGTGTTTGGTGTACGAGCAAGTATGTGTGTGTAAGCGCATCACTCATAGTATTTGGCTGCTAGTATGATACAATCTCTTAGCCTAATAGACGTTGAAATAGTGTTTTGTTGTTTAATTTTATGAAGTTAAAGCAAAGTATTTCAAATTTTGCATAAAAAGTCCCTCTAATGTCCTCATAGTTGGGGCAGCTGATGAGGAAGTGTTGCTCTGTCTCCACTTCTCCCTGGTCACAGTACGGGCAGACCACATCTCTCTCTGGGCAGCCAGTTCTGTCGGTGTCATTTCAAGCGTTTGAGATTTTTGGTGAACTTTAGTATACTTTTAGAAAATTTCTTTAGTAACACTTGAGTCATTACTAGTTAGTTCCGATGGTCTTTACTTTATAATACGGATCCAAATAATTAGTAATTCCCACAGAAGTATCATCTGCGCACGATTACTTACTAGTTTGTTAATCAGAGTTTTAGGTAATGGTAGTTACTAGATTGTTAATAAACTTTTTCAATAGTTCTCTGGGAAGCATTGAAAAATAGTCGTTATTGATTAGTTAATGGTGAAGTACCACTTTCATCTGTGCGCTATTACGTACTACAGTAGTTTGTTAATCAGAGTTTCATGTTAGTTAATAATAGCTCTTTCTTCGTGACACATTCTCATCCTTTGGCGTCGTATAGGTTACGCCATATGAAATTTTGTCGAAATACTACGCACATGGCACTCTTTAGTGTCTGCTAATGGAACAACGCGTTCTTGAACGCGGCACTCAGCTTGCTCTGGCTCTGCGACTCCGGTTATCTCTGTATGGGCAATAATAAAACGAAATATGTTATAAAACCCCACTCTGCTTCTTTTCGATTTCATTTCAATACATTTTAAACATTCTAAAGCACACAAATGTGGTTCAGGCAACGCATAGCTTATTGATTATATTCACTGCATGTATGTAACGTTATATTTATAACAAAACTAAATATAAAACACAACCCTGCCTCTTTTCGTTTAAATTAAAACATATTAAACAGATTCCAGGCAATATGTAATGTATTGCATATCGTATTGGTACAAATGTTGCAATAAACAACATTAATATAGATTATATTGTAATAAAATAAAAAAATGACAAAATTATCTATTTTTGTTGAATTTCAGTTTTATCAATAATAGCCATTATAAAAGTATAAGTAAAAGGTACAAACAGATATACAGTAAAGCTTAAATAACATAAAGAAACAATTCAGTCAGTCAAATATACAAATTCAGTGCTCAAAGATATGAAACTTCACGTAGCCTTCTCCAAAGCTATTGGCCAGGGAACGAATTATAGATTCACGAGACCAAAGATCACCTGACAAACTATATCTCATGTTTAACCACTGACAGAGACGTCCGAGTCAGCGGCAAACATCAGAGCGACTAGCCGAGGAAAGGCTGTTCCTGGCGGGGGACACGAGCGCGAGACGTTCGGTGATCGCTTGAAATGGATCTCAGTCAAATTATCATAAATCTATAAATAAACCACAGATTTGAGCTTTAAAAAACTACTTTCTCGCCTGAAAAACTTTTAAAACTATATTTCGTGACACAAAAACAGTAGTATTTTATTTCAACTGTATGCTTCTATGCCCTTGTAGCAAGCGCGAGTGACGATACTCTGTCCACCAATAACCGTTCTGCAGTGAGTCTAGCTTTACCTTTTAGTACCCTTTCACTGTGCTAGGTACCCCAACGGAAGGGTACCCAAAAAGTGGTACGGTACGGTTCGGCTTTTTGGTACCATTCACAACTTTTGACAGTGGAAACGCAAATAATTGCGTACCGAACCGTACCGTACCATACCACTCAGTGGAAACGAGCCATTAGTTAACTCTTGGTCTGTGAGTGGACCCCAATTTGTAGTCAATTAGTAGGCCAAATAACATTCAAGTTTACTTTGTTTTTCTGTTGTTTCAGTCGGTCAGGTAATTCTCTTATTGTGCTTTTATAATGTTGTTGAGCTGGATTGTGTGGGTGAGGGTGTCAGTGTCCTG